>WNWK01041463.1:0-16439 GCA_009830355.1 Cherax destructor | reverse complement strand
TTATTATTATTATTATTTGTGAAGCTAAACCCATGTTGGTCTTTCGGTACCAGAAATGAAGGAATCTTAATTTTTTTGTTCGCTAATTATCAGACAGTTGCTAAATGTAATTACCCGGTGATCAGGATATTGCAACAGAATATTTTACAAAGCGATATTCTTTCCCAAGAAGTATTAAAGACATATGTATCTCCTATACCGGGAGGTTATTCAGGGGGGTCAACGCCCTTGCGGGTTTTTTTTCAAATGTAGACCTAAAAGTATAGAGTAACCATTTTTAAAAATTACCTACGTAGTATAGTTTTAAAAAAATATTCCATATATCTTAATAATATTGAAAATCCCCAGTCAAAAAAAAAATTACGAAAAAACCACTGGAAGTGATGGGGATGACAAGACGACAAAGAAGAAGCAGACAAGAAGAAATTGAAGCAGACTAAAAAAAAGCAGACGGAGAAAAAGCAGAAAAAATGAACCAAAAAGTAGCATTAAAATTTTTACCTGGGGAAAAGACCAAGTAGGAGCTGGAGGAAGACCGATCCTGGGGGGACAAACTATAGAACCTTCATAAAAAAAATCGGGGTTAAATAAACGAAATTTACTTTAAGGGGTTTCCAGGGATTAAAGATCCTTGACTGGTGGTGCGGTTCACTTAGCAATAATGGACCTCCTGCAGTCAATGGGATTGAAACCAAATAACATTAGAAAATCTAAAAGGCTCAAAAAAGTTTCAAATGGTAATACACTTATAGATGGCAGAGTCAAAAAAAAAAAGCTAACGTAACCATAGTCACTTAGAAAATTGGAGGTAGGGTACTTTAACCATAGTAACAGTGTAAACAGGGAGGAGGTTCCCTCTGTGTAATGACACGTGATAATACGTAATAAAGGAGAATACTTTATTGGGATTAGGAAGCCAGGATGCTCAGTGGTAACCCAAGAAAGCCAACGTTTTGGGTTATTTCCAATAGGACCCATAGGTACTCTTCTCAAGAAAGGGGCGGAAAGTCAGCTATCACTTTTGCTAGGTGATCATGGGGCAGGTGTCAGGAGGTTTCTCCAAATGCCGGGCCATTTGGTTTTGAGCAACACGCATTAATGAGCTAAAAAAAAGTACAACTCCTCCCTCTCCTCTACTTCATAAACCTCCTCCTCTTCCTTCATCCTCATCTTCTCCCTCATCTCCCGTCCTCCCCTTCCTGTCATTTTTTCTTAACCTCCTCCTTTCCTCCATCCCAGAGTATTGGCACCTGGGGGACACCCTTGTCAACTGGAGGTGATTATAAGTTGAAATAGGGAGGGTTCGAGGAACTTTTCCTCTTCCACTTGCCAACCAAACCCACAGGAAACATAAAAAAGAGAGAGAGAGAGAGAGAGAAGAGAGAAAGAGAAAAAAAAAAAAAAAAAACATTCTCATTTGGAATACTAAAACACTACTCGGTGGTCGAAACAGCAAAAACTCCTTCAACGAAGTAAAATTTTCTTGCCCCCGGCTCTAGTCAGGTTTTAAAAACGTAAAGCAAGCAGACCGAATTTTCGGGACATAACTAATTTATAAAATAAAGCCCCCGGGTGTTCACCTTAGTCTTATTCATCAACTTATCCGTGTTACATATTTTAAATCTAATTATAATTATAAAACCCTTGAAAACGTCACCCTCACAAGAAAGAACCCCTACTCTGTTCAACCCAATACAAATAAATAGTTTAATCAGCTATGCTGTTGCCTCACCTGCTCTGGAAAGCGACTAAATATTGCAGCACCTAGCAATCTTTGGACCTCATACCCAAAAAGTTTCAGAAAAAATATTTATGCCAAAAAAACCCGGGTGACTTTGTTAAAGGGAAAAGGGAAACCCCAGAATCAGACTTCACATACACAACTTCTAAGTGGATTTGGTCAGTTATCAACATTTTGTTTTCGACGACAAAAAATTTTCCCCTTCGTATAAAAAAGGGGCAATGCAGCAGGTTTTGGACCTTTATCAAAATGAAAACTATGAAAATCATGAGAACTTTACACGATAGTACTAGATTAAAAGGGACGAGATTTAATTTTAACAGGGTATGTTATCTTACTGAAAGACTGATATGGATAAATGAAAAAAATTATCTGCCAAAAAAGGTCAAATTATACGGACCCCTTTTTTAAATTTATATTATATTTTTTAACTTAAAAAACACAATCATATTTTATTTGTCTTATACATCGTTTATGACAACATAATAAAATAACACTTTTTTTCCCAATATCTTTCTAAATCATTCTGATTTTCATTACCGAATATAATTAATCTTCGTTCTTTTCCCCCCCTTCCCCACAAAAAAAGATCCTCCCCCCAATTTTTACTAGGTTGAGGTGAATATCTCCCCCTCAAAATTTCAGATTGGTTTGGGATCACGATTCTTCAAAGCTGTATCCTATTCAGCCACAGTTTCCCTTTGGGGAATATACTCATTCACAATTTCTATTTGATACTCATTGATTCTACAATCACGTCCACCTAAGACTAACAATAACCCCTAATTTTTTAAAAATTATTTAAAAAGCTTATCATTCAAGTATTTTTTTTTTTTTGTGAATAAAAAAATTTTCTCCCATCCTGTGTAATCCCCCCGGTGTGGGTTTATTTTTTGATTTGTGCTTTTTTTAACCCGCTATCCATCTCAGCGCTATTCCTTCTTCGCAACCCCCTCAGCACTGCTGGGACCCCTTTTATCATTTTTTTTCTCATTTACATTTCCATCACAATTGCTGGACATAAAGGCGAAACGCACCCACCCGAAGCTTTGCTATTCACAGAAATATAAATTTTTAAAGCACAAAAAGAGCAGAAGCGAGATGGAACACTTTACAGCAGCTCTTCGGCTGTGAGCTAGCAGACCAAAAAATATATATATATATATATATATATATTATATAAATTCGTTTCTGGCTGGGTCTGTATTGTGTACGGCATGTATAGGGGGCGTTTCAGGCTTCATTATGGTCCCCGAGAGTGGATAGCCTCGCTCTTGTTCGTTATCCCTTAAATAAAAAAAGTTGAGAACGTACGGTAATGGAGAGGTGTAGAATCAGGGCAAGTGTTTAAACAGAGCACTTGTTGAACGGGTGGGGGTGAAACTCACCCAGATGTGGAACCTCTTCAGAGGTATAACTGACTTCAAAAACCCGCTCTTTAAAATTTGAGCTCTCTTGAATTCAATCACCAGGAATCAAGCGCCAAAATCAATCACCAGGAATAACCACCAGAAAGCTCCAATTTCCCCGATCAAAACCCTTCAACAGCATCAAGGCCCCCCCTCCCCCCCCCCCAGTAAGGGGGATAATGCTTTTATAGACGTAGGCGCCAGAGGGGAATAATAAAAAAAAAACTTATATTATATTCCGCAATAATATTTTTTTTTCAGAGCTGAATTTTTCGGCAAATATGTATCAAAAAAGCATTTGTTTAATTAAAATAATGTACCTTTTTTTTTCATTGACTATTTTTAGGGGCGTAAGCAAATTTTTTCTCTTTATTATTAATTATTATTAATATTTTTGTTTTTTATAATTTTTGAAAAAAAGAATTTCGGTAAAGTAACTACAACGAGACAGTGCCAGCCACGGGGAGAGGATCTCTATGACCCTGTAGAGGGGGGGTTTTCAGAGGTCCTGAGGAAAGGAAGACAACAGGTTTGATCCAACGAAAGGGGGGGACAGTTTAATTTTTTATTGATCAGAAGCCCTTTTTAAAAATAAGAAAAAAAAGTTTCAAAATTATGAAACTCTGCAGTCGGGGGGTGAAATGTATATATAAATATAAACAGGGGGGGGGGGGGGGGGGAGAGAGAGAAGGGGGGTTTGAGGTTGCTCTCAGTCTTGGTTAAAATAAGATACCCGTAGAGGATTTGGAGAATTTAGGAGATGGAAAAAAATCTGGAGGGTAAATCCCAATGGTAGGATTTTTAGAGCTTAACGAAATCCGAAGAAACACAGACGAAAAGAAAACTCGACGCCGCGCCTTAAGAAAAATTGAGAGGTGTCAAAATTCTTGAAAAAAAACGGGGAAAGTGTTTTGGATTCGGAAGATGCAGACAAGTTTCGCAAAAATCCTGACATATGAGTGCTCATCTGCCGGGCGGGGGGGAATGGGGGAAAGGGGGAAAAAAAGGAAAGGTAAATACTTAACACATTATCATACTTTCAAAGTTACGAAAGGAAATTTTAAAAGTTGAGTTTGTAAAGGTTTGTTTCCCCATAGTTTGTCGTCTGCAGTATCTGTTAGATTTTGTGATGATTGAGGCTTCCAGCGTTTGTTCTCATAGTGGCATCTTGTGATGGTTGACGGCTTCCCCCAACACTTTCGTTGTTTGGGTTTTTTGTTGTCCCCCGTTTGAAGGTCGCTGTTTAACTAATAGTTTTGTAGTTAACACCACCTAAAAAACATGTTAATTAAAAAACTTTTTTTTTTAATCTTCAGCACTACTAGGAAAAAACAGCCATTTATTTTTCCACCCTGGAAAACAAAATTTAATTTTTTTTTTTTTCAGCACAACTAGGAAAAAAAATCGTCTTTGACTGACCCCACTACTACTACCCTCTACCCCCTTTTTTCCCTTTCCCTCTCCCTCCTTGCCCCGCCCCAGTCTGTGGCCTATATTTACCCCTCCTCCTCCTTTTGTTAGGGGACTTTGAAAATGGCCCAAAGTCGGACCGAAACGTCGTCGTAAGCTCCCCCACCTATGTGGGGGTTATTTAAATTTTTCCCAGTCACGCGGTTTTTTTATTCTATACGCTGATATTTTTCTCTAGCTTGGAACATTATACCTAGATAGAGGGATATTTTTCAGTGCCTCTGTCTATCTACTCATCTTAATCTACTTTTTTAAAAAACTTTTCTTTGGGAATTCAACTGCACTTTCCCCGATTCATGATTTTAAATCTGGGAAATCATAAAAAAAGGAATAATTGCGCTTTTATATATTTTATTCTTTAATCGATCCCTTTGTTTATAGGGGAAAAATGGTTTCATACGGAAAAAGCAATTTCAATTGAAAGCTTTGGGTTGGATCCGTGACGTTCCCCGCGGACACACTTGCCAAATTCCCCGACGAATAAATTAAATCCCGCCACCACCATCTGAATTTTTTAAAATTGGAAGAGGCGCCAAGCCCATGGGGCCACACAGCGCCTGGGAAAAGGTAGGTAAACAGAAACGACGAAGGGAAGAAAAACCCGTTTCTTTGATCAACAGCCCCCCCCCGCCGGCATCAAAACACCTTCCCCGAAACCATCCAAAATAAAATTTGGGGGGCCCTTCATGAATGAGTATTGGAGGTCTTTTCCTCTCCCCAAAGCCAGATAACACTCACAGCTGTCTTCCCAACTACAATTAAAAAAATCAAGAAACGTGAACCGCCTTCAAAATAACAAAACAAGGCTTTGAATATTTCCAATTCCCAACGCAATCATATTAAAAATTTTCCATAACAAAGCCGGGAAACGACCGTAACGATCAAACCACCAAAATACCCCCCCAATAATTCCCAACGGGTTGTTGGTCCAAAAATAAGGAAGCCCCCGCCTCCCACGGGCAACATCCTGTACTCGGCCTCAGTCCTAATAGTCTGCAGATTCCCCCCACCTGCGCCTGTTGGCATATACAAATGAAAGCAGGAGAAGAATGCTCCAAGAATATAGAGAGAGAGAGAGAGAGAGAGAAAGGGGGGGAAAAAAAGGGAGGGGGAAGGTTTTTTTCGTTTTGGGCTTTGCTTTCAGACCACGACCTGGTGTTAGAACGGGTCTCAGTTTATTTGATGCAAGATCTGTATGTGTGTGTGTGTTGTGTGTGTGTGTGTGTGTGTGTGTGTGTGTGTGTGTGTGTGTGTGTGTGTGTGTGTGTGTGTGTGTGTTTTTTCTCTCCCCCGCGCTTTAACCGTGGAATGTTCTCTTATTTCGTCTTTTCATAGTTAAACTAACAATACTTTTTTACAGTTCATTTATAGGCCCATATTAAATATTTGCAAAAACAAATAGTGAACAGGGTGGAGCCACAGGATGAAAACTTTTCTTTTTGTGAAACTTTTTCCCAAAAATGCGATATATTAGAAGAATATATAATTTTTAAAAGGATATCCTGGAGGAAACAAAGCAAAGATACGTGATGGCTGCCCGCTTAGGAAACATACATTCCGACTTTTTACTGAGTCGGGTGAATGCCCTTGAGGAAGGATATACAAAAAGGGGCCCTGTCATCTCAATGTTTAAATGGCTTTTTTTAAAATACAGAGTCAAACAGGGAAAATCGAGGCGAGATGAATCCCCCTACATGGTCCATCTTTGGCAAAAAATTTGGGACTGTGAGGGGGAGAGGTAGTCTTGAAAGCTTACATACTCAAAGTACAAAAAATTTATAACTCGTTTTATTCTGCATTCTCTGAAGTCAAGAAAATACAAGGCACCCCCTTATAGCTGCAAATTTCTTACATCAACTGCAGTAGTCCATCACTAGAGTGATTAATCGTTTGTATTTCCTCAGAAGGTTTAGCCTCCCTTTTGTTTACATTGGCAAGGGATATTAGAATGAGGTAGGGAATTAGAATGAGAATTCAAATGAAATAAACCAAGCATTCTCCCTTCAAAAAATCAATAAAGGGGCCCAAGTGAGGACAGAATTTCTACTTTTGATGCGATAAAACAGTACCTTTTTGGGCAAAGGCACCCACTATGTCCGGGGCAGATTTAATAAATCAACTGCAGACTGACCATTTCCCAAAAATATTCAAAATCACATAGTAACGAAAGTGATAAAAAATGCTGTCAAATATTTGAGTTTATATCTGAATCTTTTTCCCCGTGATTGACAGTGGTATCCCCGGTCTGTGTTGTTAATAATAATAATCCTCAGTTATTCCCAAAAATGACATGTGTTAGAGTTGGCAAAATTGGCATCAGGTGGGACTCCTCAGTCTTGGGGTTATCAGCTCCAGTCCCACAATTTTTCTTCATTATCACCTCTGATAACGTTTGCTCGGTTCTTGCAGCAAGCTATGTAGGTGACTATCTTGGGAACTGTTTCTTGTCAGCGAAAATGTTTGCTACTCAGTTCTATCTTGGTATTTGGTGACTGTGTCCCCTTTGGGGGAACTGTGTCATTGGTTCTAAGTCCCAATGGGTCCTTGCCCAGGGACCATAATGTTTTGAAGAATTCGTGTGAGGTTCACTGTTATTCGGATTTTCAAGCTGTTATCCTCCCTTAGATCTGTCAAGGCCCACCCAAATTTTAAAGTTATGACACCCCTGAAGATCCCCAACAGTCGGCTTTTGGGGGATCCGCAGGTTAAGCATGGCGCACACTAAGCTACAAGGTTCACTGTACTACCACCAAAGAATTAGTGTTCACGTCAATAAAAATATAGCATGCGCCTATTGAAAACAAGGAATTCGTAAGAAAAGTTCAATCAAGAGAAATAAGAAAACATTCCCTACTTTCATAAGACCAAACTAATGTTCATTAAAATTATTTAGTGATGAACATAAAAGATTATAAAATACATATTTTATGCAAATTTGGGACAGTTTATTAAATTTTCATGTGAAGATTAAAACTACTGCCCGATTAGTATTGAAACCAAAAAGCCTGTCACTAAAGCAAAATACCACAGCCCTTTAAACCCCGAAATAACGAATATGAATTAAAAAAAAAATAATTAAAACCGGGATTCCGATAACATCCTACAGACGACCGACATTTAATGCAAATTATATATAAAAAAATTAACCTCTAATCACAAAACAACAACACTTTTTACGAAAAGAGGAATTTATATTTCCCCCCAAAAAGGGAAAAGAAACATTACCTAAAAAGGGAAAGGGCCCGCTGTGTGAAAATACGACAGCCAATTTTTCTAAGGCTGAGAGAAAGATGCAGAGCAAGTATCCATTTGAAAATTGTTAACTGTGCGTAGAGCGAAACAGCTTAAAGTTTCAATTTTTATTATTGTCAGCAATATGTAATTTTCATACAGAAATACAGGCCGCATTCGCATGTAAAACAGAGAATTCCCTACCGGGGGGGGTATACATTGCTCGGTGTAAGGGGACGTCGTTCATTGTCTGCCAAACCCTTGTAAATATCATTCGTTAAAGACGATGAATGAAGGAGAAAGCAGACCCAGTTTGTGTAAATACGGAGGGAGTTGACGCATAAAAAAACGAACAATGGTTAAGGGTATGGTTTCCATTTTAGATATAACTATGTATATCCTTTTTGATCTAGTTATATATATATATATATATATATATATATATATATATATATATATATATATATATATATATATATATATATATATAAAAATTAACACCAGAATATGCAAGAAACAAAGAAACGAACAAACACATCCCCAACAATATCGACTTACTGCATTTGATAAACACAAAAAACACGAACACACATTAAAACAGAAAAACAAAATCAAACACCGTAGAACCTTTAAATAATCACCCCCCAAAAAAAGAACGAAAAACCCCCTAAACGAATGAATGAACACAAATACCCCCCCCACACAAAAAAACAACTCATCTAAACAACTACGCGCCTAAGCAAATAAACAGCTCCTTGGGCAACCCGTCCACCTGAGCAGGGAAGAGCACATCTGGCCAGGTAAACAACACCTGGGCCGGTGTACGACTCATTAACCCGGGGGGAAAAAAAACAAGGGCAGACGGAGCGGCGGAGGCAAACAACGACGAGCGGCACTCTGTATGGCCCGATAACAAAAAACAGCGGAAAACGAGGAAAAATTAAAGATGGGAAAAAAGGTAGAAAAACCAAGTAGTTCCCGTAAAGCCTCAAGGGTTATTTTATATTTTTTTTTTTTGTAGTTTTTTTTTTGGGATTATTTATATTTTTACATTTGTTGTTTTTATTTTTTATAATTATTATATCTTTATGCAATATTAAAAAAAAAAAACCGCTAAACCCTTAGGGATCGGCGGACCTTTTTGGTCAAGGAGACAATCAATCGCTTTTTCAGGAAAGGGGGCTCCAATTTCCCTTAAAAAAAAAAAAAATTTACAAGTAAACCGTAGTCATCCCAGACAAGGGGAGTGACTCTGATGTATCGGGTATCCATCCGCATCCCGGGGAAAATCCCCAAAAATTTTAATCCCATCAACATCCGCTGAACATCCGAACAATTTCACATCCCCATCCCCCCCCGCAAAATAAGTAAGACATCATACACATCCCATCGCGGATATTTAAAATTTTCACATCCGATACATCCCCATGTCAACCCCGATTAAGGAAATTTTGGGCTCCGATCGGTGATTGTGATCCCCAAAACCAAATGATAACTCTTCCGGAAAGGCAGAGGGGGTCTTCCGCACACCACTGGGGCTTCCCGGGCCCCAGGCACATGGGATCTTCCCGCCACAGGCACACTGGGATCTTCCGCGCCACAGGCCAGGGGTCTTCCGCGCCACAGGCCCCTGGGATCTTCCGCGCCCAGGCACACTGGGATCTTCCGCGCCCCAGGGCCCCGGGGTCTTCCGCGCCACAGGCCCCTGGGATCTTCCCCCCCCACGGCACACTGGGATCTTCCGCCCCAGGCCCCTGGGATCTTCCCCCCACGGCCACTGGGATCTTCCGCGCCCCAGGCCACTGGGTCTTCCCCGCCACAGGCACACTGGGATCTTCCCGGGCCCCAGGGACACTGGGATCTTCCCCCCAGGCCCCTGGGATTTTCCGGCCACAGGGACACGGGATCTTCCCGCCACAGGCCCCTGGGGTCTTCCGCCACAGGCACACTGGGATCTTCCCGGGCACACTGGGATCTTCCCCCCAGGCACCGGGGTCTTCCCCGCCACAGGCACACTGGGATCTTCCCGCCACAGGCACCGGGATTTCCACCGCCCCACTGGGATCTTCCCGGGGCACAGCCCCACTATCTTCCGACACAGCCACACTGGGATCTTCCCGGGCACAGCCCACGGGATCTTCCGGCCCGCCACACTGGGATCTTCAGACACAGCCACACTGGGATCTTCCCCAACAGCCCACTGGGATCTTCCGCCGCCACACTGGGATCTTCCGGCACACCACACTGGGATTTTCCCCAACACGCCACAGGGATCTTCCGCGACACAGCCACACTGGGATTTTCCCCGACACAGCCACACTGGGATCTTCCGAACAGCCACACTGGGATCTTCCCGACACAGTCACACGGGGATCTTCCCGCCAAGCCACACTGGTATCTTCCCCCACCACACTGGGATCTTCCACACTGTGTGATCTTCCTGACCAGGTAGAATGTAGTATCCCTGAACTAGAAATTAGGGTAGATAAGGTACACGGTTTTTTTAATTACCCCCGCCTTAACTTTATTGTTTGAAATTATTATCTGTTGTCAACAGGCGTTTGTCTACAGATACTTTCCCCGTCTTGTGTATGTGTATTACTTTATCAAAGGCACTTGTTGAGTTTGTTTTTGTGTATCTCCCCTTTGGGTTAGGGGTCGATTAAGCTAGTGTGTGGGGGGGGAGGGTATGTTTTTCCCATATGGAAGACTCCAAAAAACCCCCCCCCAACCTTTGAAAAATCCAGCAAATGAAGACTCCACGACCCCAAACATTTTTGCAAAGAACTATCCACCACAAGGCAAGGGGTGAAACCCCACAACTTGACGACCCTCCCTTTTTGCCGACATCCCTACAACAGATGGGATGTCCTCCTGGCTTTCCTCCCCCGACATATTCATTAAACAGGTCCCAGGTCGGCCCTTCGCCAAGGGGGAACAAGTGCTCATAAAATATTTTCCAACCGCTAGCAGGATGTCTTGTCTTGCTTTTTTCCCCTCCCAAACTCCATGAATGTTTTCGCAAGCTGTTGGAAAAGTTGCTTTTGGTTTTTGAAGCTTTTTTTAAAGCTTTGTGGTCAAATTTTTCAAGCCTTTGTAGTCGTGTTTCAAGTTTTTAAGATTGTTTTGCAAGCTTTTGTGTAAAAACAAAGCTTCTAGTAAAATTTTTTGCAGGCATTGTCTAAATGTTTTGAAACCTAGCAGAAAAACTTTTTGAAAACTTTTAAAATCAAAAGATTTTGTAACAACTTTAAAAAATAATGGCATGTTTGAAAGATGAAAAAAAAAATGGAAGCTCTTGAATATAAAGAAAAATTAAAGTTTTTTCGAGGTCCAAAAAATTTATTTGAAGTTCTTGTTGATGCTGAAATTTTTCATACAAAAAAAAAATTCCAGGGGGCAGACTCATCCTCAGTAATCCCCCGGATGCTGATCGGGAAAGCTGTTGACGATGGGTTTTAAAGACCTTTAAAACCTCTTTTTAATAAAAAAATCGTTTGAGTTTAAGCGCATCTAAAAGGCAGTGTGACTGTCCGGGTTAGGGGACGGAGGATCGAGTTTCTACCCCCCTTATTAAAATGACCGAAAGCATTTTCCCCAATCATTCAAAATAATCCTGTTTTTCCATGGCCCAAATACAAGTTCAGATGTCACCCAAACAGCAAATATCCCAAAACCCTCTTGGGAAAAAGCAGCTTTAAAAAAGGCTAACACTGTAATGTGGCTTGTTTTTTCCTCTTGTTGCATTCGGCAAAGGGAAATTTGCACTCTGTGTACTTGTGGGACTGCATAATATGTACTCACGAAATCGTAATTCCATTATTGTAAATAAACATAACTAATCCTTGCCATGAGTTCTAACCCCACCCCGGGATTTGGGTTGACTACTGAAGTATTTCCCCGCCCCAAAGAATAACATGACTTTTTATATCTGTGATGAGAAGGGCGTCCCTTAAGGTCTAGAGGGGGGTTGGGGGTTTTTTCATTCTTTCATCAATGAAATTTTTAAAAATTTTCGAGGATCATTTTTTTATATTGGCAAGCTTTTTAAATTTTTTTCAACCTGTTCGGGGAAAACAATGACATTTATATATTAATTAAATTTCTCCCCAATTCTTTTGGAAAAAATTTTTTGGCTTCATGTTTTTTTTTATTTTGATGCTCTTTAGTGGGGCCTAGAAAACTGAGGGGCTTAATAAACAACTCAGACTTTCCTCTCCACTGTCTGTCGAAGAGACAGACATGTGTCTTATGATTATCTGTAACCTAAAGCTTTTAGCTATTTTTCCATGTTAGTTATAAAAAATGTCTTTCTGTGTGTCTTTTTCTTGTCTCTTTTTGTATTCATTTAAACTATATTGATTTGATTCGATGTTTATTGAACTCCTCTGATATAACATAATAACTAAAGCAGAAGACTTACCCAAGAAAAAAGCAAAACAGAAAAAATTCACGACAGAACATTGTTAAGCTGAACCGCACCCCACACATACTACAGCAGACGATTTAATTAAATAAACTCTGAAAAGGGGAGTGTGAAACATTAAAAAAATATAAACAATATGATAGGGAAAAAAAATTGATGAACTGCATACTGGGGGGCAAAAAGCAAACCTCCTCGAAAATGAAAGAATTAAAAAAGTATAATTCAAAAGAAAGAAGTTTTTCACTGGGTCGAAGATCCTTTAAACTTTTGTTAGAAAAAAAAATTTTCCTGGGGGGCGCTTTTTGCCCCAGCAGCAAGACATCTGAAATTCTGCATAATATTTAAAAAGAAAAAAAAAAACTCTTGAAAGATATATGAAAAGGAGGCGCCGTAGTCTTTTTTTTTTTTTTTTTTTAAAGATCCACTTCGGGGAAAAATTTATTGAGAATTATGCATTAGGTTCATTTTAATTAAGGATACAATTTTTGTATTCTAGAGGTAGGTCTGTATAGGATTTGAATATACTGAGATCTTCATTTTCAGATCTTAAGACTCTTGAGTTCCTCTTTAGAGCTCCCAGTTTTACCCCTCTATGAGGTCATTGGGAAAATATTTATATTTTTTGCTAAAAATTTCGATTCTTTTATGAGTTGAAACCGAAAAAAAACTAATAAAGATATTACAATCTTTAAGAGTACTATCATTGGCGTTTCTGTTTGGAAAATACCATAACCCTTTTGCTATTTTTTTGACCAGATACTAATTTACTAATTTTTATTTCTCAATCGATATATCGTCTAAGAATATTATTCAGGGGCCCATTGTTCCCTTTATTCCCCGAAAAGGTTTGCAACCTGTATTTGTTTAAATTTTCGCTCTGAATCAGAGCAGTTTGTATTTTACATTATTTAAGATCTTATTACAAAATGGAACACTTAGCTGAAATTTGGGAGTTTTTCTTCAGTTGTATGTCCCCAAATGCTATAAAAAACAGTGTGTTGTTTATTTAAAATTGTTATGTAGTGTTTGTCTATATTTGTTATATGAACTAGAAAAGGGTTTCAGTTCGACACGGCAAGAAAATTTTCCTTTTTGAAAGCAGATTTATCTTTAATATAAATATATATATATATATATATATATATATATATATATATATATATATATATATATATATATATATATTAATCAATTCTAAAAAACTGTATCTCTTTCCTCCTTTCCCTCTTCATTTGTTAAAGAGCATTTACAAAATTTTGTTTCATAAATAAATTGTGATTTACCATATTTTTTTTTTCATTTAATCATTCTTGTCTTCTATTTAAGTCAGGAAATTTTTGATTGATGCCATAATGATCTAAGTCCAGAGTTACTGGCTCCCTAAAACTGGGAAAAATAATATTTTAACACAATTTCCATTTTTTTTTTTACAGATGGGAAAATTTTTGTGTTATTTTTGGTGACGTTTGCTGGAACAGTTAAAAAAGTAGGACCTTAAATTTCATATTTTCAAGTCCCATCGTATCTATCCCGATGTTCCCAAATGTGGCAACATGTACAATAGGAAAAATAAGGTTTGTGAACAGAAAGGAAATGTATATTATTTAAAAGGTGGAGCAAGCCCAAGAAAGGGGATCCAGTTCCCTTGGTCGCTTCCCCTTTTCAATAACACAGAGGGGACATTTATTGAGTTGGGGTTTTTAGGTTACAGAAGGCTGGGGGGGGGAGAGAGAGAGAGGGCAGAGACAGACAGACAGAGACAGAGAGAGAGACAGACAGCAGACAGATAGAGACAGAGACAGACAGACAGACAGTAGAGACAGACAGAGTCTAAATATATCCCATCAGCACCACTAAACAATATACGTTTCTTCTTCTATCTGGAAGGCTGGGGTGTCACCAAATCTCCCTGCTCTTCACTCTTCCTTAAACTGAGTTTAACTTCTTTGTAACGAAGGATCTGGTAGTTCAAAAACTCTTGCAGCTTTCATTCGATGAGATTCTATAATTTATTTATTTTTGCTGAAGTGTGAAAAAAATTACACACAAAGTTTTTCCTTGACGTGTGGTGGAGGATGGACGTGTGGTGGAGGATGGACGGTGGTGGAGGGTGGACGTGTGGTGGAGGGGGGACGTGTGGTGGAGGGGGGACGTGGGTGGAGGGTGGACGTGGGGGAGGGTGGACGGGGGTGGAGGCTGGGCGGGGGTGGAGGCTGGACGGGGGTGGGGGTTTGGGCGTGTGGTGGAGGGTGGGCGGGGGTGGGGCTGGACGGGGGTGGAGGCTGGACGGGGGTGGAGGCTGGGCGTGTGGTGGAGGCTGGACGGGGGTGGAGGCTGGACGGGGGTGGAGGCTGGACGTGTGGTGGAGGCTGGGGTGTAGTGGAGGGTGGACGTGTGGTGGGAAACTGGACAGTGGTGGAGGATGGACGTGTGGTGGAGGCTGGACGGGGGTGGGGGCTGGACGGTGGTGGAGGGTGGGCGTGTGGTGGAGGGTGGACGTGTGGTGGGGGCTGGACGGGGGGTGGGGGCTGGACGTGTGGTGGAGGCTGGACGTGTGGTAGGCTGGACGGGGGTGGAGGGTGGACAGTGGTGGAGGATGGGCGGGGGGAGGATGGGCGTGTGGTGGAGGTGGACGGGGGTGGAGGCTGGACGTGTGGGGAGGCTGGCTGTGGTGGAGGCTGGGGGTGGTGGAGGGTGGACGTGTGGTGGAGGGTGACGGTGGTGGAGGATGGACGGTGGTGGAGGATGGATGGGGGAGGATGGACGGGGGGTGGAGGATGGACGGTGGTGGAGGGTGGACGTGTGGTGGGGCTGGGCGGGGGTGGGGGCTGGACGTGTGGTGGAGGGTGGACGTGGTGGAGGCTGGACGGGGGGGAGGGTGGGGTGTGGGGAGGCTGGACGGGGGGGAGGCTGGGCGTGGTGGAGGATGGACGAGTGGTGGAGGGTGGACGTGTGGTGGAGGGTGGACGTGTGGGGGAGGAGGGACGTGTGGTGGAGGCTGGACGTGTGGTGGGGGCTGGACGTGTGGTGGAGGCTGGACGTGTGGTGGAGGCTGGACGTGTGGTGGAGGCTGACGTGTGGTGGAGGCTGGATGGGTGGAGGCTGACGTGGGGGGAGGCTGGACGTGTGGTGGAGGCGGGACGTGTGGTGGAGGCGGGACATGTGATGAAGAAAAAAAAAAAAAAAAAAAAAAAAAAAAAAAAACTTCCAGTCATGGTATTGAAACCAATTTGTTTAAAAAATTTAAAACCTACACAACATAAAAACCATTGCGAAAGTTTGAAGCTGAGCAGAAGAGGTTTTCTCAAGTTATTACGCGGATTACATAACAGGTGCCCGCACCCCTCATTCGCTGCTTGTATCTTTCCTCAGTAAGAAAACACCATCTTTAAAAAGAAGGTCGGATGAGGAATTCTAAAGTCATAAAAAAAAGATTTGGGGGAAAAAAACTTTTGACAACCCTTCTTTAAAAACATAAAGAAGCAACACTGCAGCAGGCCTACTGGCCCATGGGGGCAGATCCCAAATCACCCCCGGCAAACCAATGACCCACCTAGTCAGGTCAGATCACATCCACAAGGGGCACGGCATCACACCTAGTAGTACAAGCTAGTCAGGTCCTACTCACACCACCCCCACCAAGTCATTTATTTATCTAACCTATTTTTAAAAAATACACAACGTCTTAGCTTCTATGAAGGTACTGGGCGTTTTTTCCCCTCATCCCAAAATTTTTTCCAAAACCAGTGCTTTCCTATATCCTTCCTGAATCTGAATTTTCCAACTTAAAACCATTGTTGAGTCTTGTCTTGGCTAAATATTTTAGCAGGCTATTTACATCCCCCTTTTTTATTCCCCGTTTTTCCCAAATTTTTACACCTCAGTCATATCCCCCCAATTCTACACTTTCTAGAGAGTGCAGATTCGGGTTTTCAGTCTATCCTCATGGGGAAATTTCTGAACTTAAAACAACTTTTCTTTCATTTGAGTTTTCCAGTGCATTAAAATCTATTCTGTAATACGGTGACCAGAACTGTGAAGCATAATCTAAATGAGGCCTAACCAAAGAAAATAGAATTGAAGAACAGCCTCAGGACTCCTTTTTTTATGCTCCTTGATATGAAGCCAAGGATTCTGTTCAATTTATTGCGAACACTTATGC
>WNWK01041462.1:0-16441 GCA_009830355.1 Cherax destructor | reverse complement strand
ACTTTTCCATAAATTTCAATTGCAGTAGAAATTCTATTTAAAAGTGTGAAAATCTAAGTATTTTAGGTGAAAAATGAGTTTTGCCAGAAAAGCACTCAAACCGCTCTAAAACGTCGAAATATGCAATAAAATACGATTTTAGCACTTTTTTCTGAGCTTTTAATGTTTCATGTATTTTCGAAAATAATATGAAATATTCTATAAAAATATTGATTTTTATAGATTTTTAATGGATTTTTAAAAATATGTAAATAATTAATAAATATTCAAAATGCTATAAAACTTGATTTTATTGCATTTTTGACGATTTAAGGCATTTTCAAGATTTCTGAAAACTATTTTTTTAGATAAAATATACCTATAAGTAAGCTTCCTAAAGAAAATCATAAAATTTTGCTTACTTTTCCCATAAATTTCAATTGCAGTAGAAATTCTATTTAAAAGTGTGAAAATCTAAGTATTTTAGCTGAAAATGAGTTTTGCCAGAAAGCACTCAAACCGCTCTAAAACGTCGAAATATGCAATAAAATACGATTTTAGCACATTTTCTGAGCTTTTTAATGTTTCATGTATTTTCGAAAATAATATGAAATATTCTATAAAAATATTGATTTTTATAGATTTTTAATGGGATTTTTAAAAATATGTAAATAATTAATAAATATTCAAAAATGCTATAAAACTTGATTTTAGCATTTTGACATTACATTTTCAGATTTTGTGAAAATTTTTTAGATAAAATACTATAAGTAGCTTCTAAGAAAATCATAAAATTTTGCACTTTCCAAAATTTAATTGCATAAATTCGTTTAAAGTGTGAAAATCTAAATATTTTAGCTAAAATGAGTTTTGCAGAAAAGCATCAAACCGCTCTAAAACGTCGAAATATGCCATAAATGCGGTTTACATTTTCTGAGCTTTAATTTTCATGTATTTTTCGAAAATAATATGAAATATTCTATAAATATTGATTTTTATAGATTTTTAATGGGATTTTTAAAAATATGTAAATATTAATAAATATTCAAAATGCTATAAAACTTGTTTTATTGCATTTTAGATTAAGGCATTTTCAAGGATTTTTGAAAATTATTTTAATAAAATACTAAGTAAGCTTCTAAAAATCATAAATTTGCTTACTTTTCCCATAAATTTCAATTGCAGTAAATTCTATTTAAAAGTGTGAAAATCTAAGTATTTAGCTGAAAAATGAGTTTTGCCAGAAAAGCACTCAAACGCTCAAAACGTCAATATGCAATAAAATGATTTTAGCCTTTTCTGAGCTTTTAATGTTTCATGTATTTTCGAAATATAATATTCTATAAAATATTAGTTTTAATTTTAATGGGATTTTTAAAAATTTAAATAATTAATAAATATTCAAAATGCTATAAAACTTGATTTTATTGCATTTTGACGATTAAGAGCATTTTCAAGGATTTTTGAAAATATTTTTAGATAAAATATACCTATAAGTAAGCTTCTAAAAAAATCATAAAATTTTGTTACTTTTCCATAAATTTCAATTGCAGTGAAATTCTATTTAAAGTGTGAAAATCTAAGTATTTTAGCTGAAAATGAGTTTTGCAGAAAAGACTCAAACCGCTCTAAAACGTCAAATATGCAATAAAATCGATTTTGCATTTTCTGAGCTTTTAATGTTCATGTATTTTCGAAAATAATATGAAATATTCTATAAAAATATTGATTTTATAGATTTTTAATGGGATTTTTAAAAATATGTAAATAATTAATAAATATTCAAAATGCTATAAAACTTGATTTTATTGCATTTTTGACGATTTAAGGCATTTCAAGATTTTTGAAAAATATTTTTAGATAAAATATACCTATAAGTAAGCTTCCTAAGAAAATCATAAAATTTTGCTTACTTTTCCATAAATTTCAATTGCATAAAATTCTATTTAAAAGTGTGAAAATCTAAGTATTTTAGCTAAAAATGAGTTTTGTCAGAAAAGCATCAAACCGCTCTAAAACGTCGAAATATGCAATAAATACGATTTTAGCACATTTTCTGAGCTTTT
The DNA here is from genome assembly GCA_009830355.1 of Cherax destructor. Lineage (NCBI taxonomy): Eukaryota > Metazoa > Arthropoda > Malacostraca > Decapoda > Parastacidae > Cherax > Cherax destructor. The sequence continues at coordinate 14,396 of WNWK01041462.1, read as the reverse complement.
TAATGTTTCATGTATTTTCGAAAATAATGAAATATTCTATAAAAATATTGATTTTTATAGATTTTAATGGATTTTTAAAATATGTAAATAATTAATAAATATTCAAAAATGCTATAAAACTTGTTTTATTGCATTTTTGACATTAAGGCATTTTCAAGGATTTTTAAAATATTTTTTAGATAAAATATACCTATAAGTAAGCTTCCTAAAAGAAAATCATAAAATTTTGCTTACTTTTCCCATAAATTTCAATTGCAGTAGAAATTCTATTTAAAGTGTGAAAATCTAAGTATTTTAGCTAAAAATGAGTTTTGTCAGAAAAGCATCAAACCGCTCTAAAACGTCGAAATATGCCATAAAATCGTTTTAGCACATTTTCTGAGCTTTTAATGTTTCATGTATTTTCGAAAATAATATGAAATATTCTATAAAATATTGATTTTATAGATTTTTAATGGGATTTTTAAAAATATGTAAATAATTAATAAATATTCAAAATGCTATAAAACTTGTTTTATTGCATTTTGACGATTAAGGCATTTTCAAGGATTTTCTGAAAAATTATTTTTAGATAAAATATACCTATAGTAAGCTTCTAAAGAAAATCATAAAATTTTGCTTACTTTTCCATAAATTTCAATTGCAGTGAAATTCTATTTAAAAGTGTGAAAATCTAAGTATTTTAGCTGAAAAATGAGTTTTGCAGAAAAGCACTCAAACCGCTCTAAAACGTCGAAATATGCAATAAAATACGATTTTAGCACATTTTTCTGAGCTTTTAATGTTTCATGTATTTTCGAAAATAATATGAAATATTCTATAAAAATATTGATTTTTATAGATTTTTAATGGGATTTTTAAAAATATGTAAATAATTAATAAATATTCAAAATGCTATAAAACTTGATTTTATTGCATTTTTGACGATTTAAGGCATTTTCAAGGATTTTGTGAAAAATATTTTTAGATAAAATATACCTATAAGTAAGCTTCCTAAAGAAAATCATAAAATTTTGCTTACTTTTCCATAAATTTCAATTGCAGTAGAAATTCTATTTAAAAGTGTGAAAATCTAAGTATTTTAGCTAAAAATGAGTTTTCAGAAAAGCATCAAACCGCTCTAAAACGTCGAAATATGCATAAAATGCGGTTTTAGCACATTTTCTGAGCTTTTAATGTTTCATGTATTTTCGAAAATAATATAAATATTCTATAAAAATATTGATTTTATAGATTTTTAATGGGATTTTTAAAAATATGTAAATAATTAATAAATATTCAAAATGCTATAAAACTTGTTTTATTGCATTTTTGACATTAAGGCATTTTCAAGGATTTTCTGAAAATAATTTTTAGATAAAATATACCTATAAGTAAGCTTCTAAAGAAAATCATAAAATTTTGCTTACTTTTCCCATAAATTTCAATTGCAGTAGAAATTCTATTTAAAAGTGTGAAAATCTAAGTATTTTAGCTGAAAAATGAGTTTTGCAGAAAAGCACTCAAACCGCTCTAAAACGTCGAAATATGCAATAAAATACGATTTTAGCACATTTTCTGAGCTTTTAATGTTTCATGTATTTTTCGAAAATAATATAAATATTCTATAAAAATATTGATTTTATAGATTTTTAATGGATTTTTAAAAATATGTAAATAATTAATAAATATTCAAAATGCTATAAAACTTGTTTTATTGCATTTTTGACGATTTAAGGCATTTTCAAAGGATTTTCTGAAAAACTATTTTTAGATAAAATATACCTATAAGTAAGCTTCTAAAGAAAATCATAAAATTTTGCTTACTTTTCCCATAAATTTCAATTGCAGTAGAAATTCTATTTAAAAGTGTGAAAATCTAAGTATTTTAGCTGAAAAATGATTTTTGCCAGAAAAGCACTCAAACCGCTCTAAAACGTCGAAATATGCAATAAATACGATTTTAGCACATTTTCTGAGCTTTTTAATGTTTCATGTATTTTTCGAAAAAATATGAAATATTCTATAAAAATATTGATTTTATAGATTTTTTAAAGGGATTTTTAAAAATATGTAAATAATTAATAAATATTCAAAAATGCTATAAAACTTGATTTTATTGCATTTTTGACGATTAAGGCATTTTCAAGGATTTTTGAAAAATATTTTTTTAGATAAAATATACCTATAAGTAAGCTTCCCAAAGAAAATCATAAAATTTTGCTTACTTTTCCCATAAATTTCAATTGCAATGAAATTCTATTTAAAAGTGTGAAAATCTAAGTATTTTAGCTAAAAATGAGTTTTGCAGAAAAGCATCAAACCGCTCTAAAACGTCGAAATATGCATAAAATCGGTTTTAGCACATTTTCTGAGCTTTTAATGTTTCATGTATTTTCGAAAATAATATGAAATATTCTATAAAAATATTGATTTTATAGATTTTTAATGGGATTTTTAAAAATATGTAAATAATTAATAAATATTCAAAATGCTATAAAACTTGTTTTATTGCATTTTTGACGATTAAGGCATTTTCAAGGTTTTCTGAAAATTAATTTTTTAGATAAAATATACCTATAAGTAAGCTTCTAAAAGAAAATCATAAAATTTTGCTTACTTTTCCCATAAATTTCAATTGCAGTAGAAATTCTATTTAAAAGTGTGAAAATCTAAGTATTTTAGCTAAAAATGAGTTTGCAGAAAAGCACTCAAACCGCTCTAAAACGTCGAAATATGCAATAAAATGCGATTTTAGCACATTTTCTGAGCTTTTTAATGTTTCATGTATTTTTCGAAAATAATATGAAATATTCTATAAAAATATTGATTTTATAGATTTTTAATGGGATTTTTAAAAATATGTAAATAATTAATAAATATTAAAATGCTATAAAACTTGATTTTATTGCATTTTTGACATTAAGGCATTTTCAAGGATTTTCTGAAAAATATTTTTAGATAAAATATACCTATAAGTAAGCTTCCTAAAGAAAATCATAAAATTTTGCTTACTTTTCCCATAAATTTCAATTGCAGTGAAATTCTATTTAAAAGTGTGAAAATCTAAGTATTTTAGCTGAAAATGAGTTTTGCAGAAAAGCACTCAAACCGCTCTAAAACGTCGAAATATCTAAATACGATTTTGCACATTTTCTGAGCTTTTAATGTTTCATGTATTTTCGAAAATATATGAAATATTCTATAAAATATTGATTTTTAGATTTTTAATGGATTTTTAAAAATATGTAAATAATTAATAAATATTCAAAATGCTATAAAACGATTTTATTGCATTTTTGACGATTAAGGCATTTTCAAGGATTTTCTGAAAAATATTTTTTAGATAAAATATACCTATAAGTAAGCTTCTAAAAGAAAATCATAAATTTTGCTTACTTTTCCATAAATTTCAATTGCAGTAAATTCGTTTAAAGTGTGAAAATCTAAGTATTTTAGCTAAAAATGAGTTTGTCAGAAAAGCATCAAAAGCTCTAAAACGTCGAAATATCCCATAAAATGCGTTTTAGCACATTTTCTGAGCTTTTTAATGTTTCATTATTTTTCGAAAATAATATGAAATATTCTATAAAAATATTGAATTTTATAGATTTTTAATGGGATTTTTAAAAATATGTAAATAATTAATAAATATTCAAAAATGCTATAAAACTTGTTTTATTGCATTTTGACGATTAAGAGCATTTTCAAGGATTTTCTAAAAACTATTTTTAGATAAAATATACCTATAAGTAAGCTTCCTAAAAGAAAATCATAAAATTTTGCTTACTTTTCCCATAAATTTCAATTGCAGTAGAATTCTATTTAAAAGTGTGAAAATCTAAGTATTTTAGCTGAAAAATGAGTTTTGCCAGAAAAGCACTCAAACCGCTCTAAAACGTCGAAATATGCAATAAAATCGATTTTAGCACATTTTCTGAGCTTTTAATGTTTCATGTATTTTCGAAATAATATGAAATATTCTATAAAATATTGATTTTATAGTTTTTAATGGGATTTTTAAAAATATGTAAATAATTAATAAATATTCAAAATGCTATAAAACTTGTTTTATTGCATTTTGACATTAAGCATTTCAAGTTTTCTGAAAATATTTTTAGATAAAATATACCTATAAGTAACTTCCTAAAGAAAATCATAAAATTTTGCTTACTTTTCCATAATTTCAATTGATAGAAATTCATTTAAAAGTGTGAAAATCTAAGTATTTTAGCTAAAATGAGTTTGAAAAACTCAAACGCTCAAAACGTCGAAATATGCAATAAATCGTTTAGCATTTTCTGAACTTAATGTTTCATGTATTTTCGAATAATATGAAATATTCTATAAATATTGAATTTTATAGATTTTAATGGGATTTTAAAAATTTAAATAATTAATAAATATTCAAAATGCTATAAAACTTGTTTTATTTTTTGCATTAAGGCATTTTCAAGGATTTTCTGAAAAATAATTTTTAGATAAATATACTATAAGTAACTTCTAAAAGAAAATCATAAAATTTTGCTTACTTTTCCATAAATTTCAATTGCAGTAGAAATTCTATTAAAGTGTGAAAATCTAAGTATTTTAGCTGAAAAATGAGTTTGCAGAAAAGCACTCAAACCGCTCTAAAACGTCGAAATATGCAATAAATACGATTTTAGACATTTTTCTGAGCTTTTTAATGTTTCATGTATTTTCGAAAATAATGAAATATTCTATAAAAATATTATTTTATAGATTTTAATGGGATTTTTAAAAATATGTAAATAATTAATAAATATTCAAAAATGCTATAAAACTTGTTTTATTGCATTTTGACATAAGCATTTTCAAGTTTTTGAAAATTTTTTTTAGATAAAATATACCTATAAGTAAGCTTCTAAAAAATCATAAATTTTCTTACTTTTCCCATAAATTTCATGCAATGAAATTCATTTAAAGTGTGAAAATCTAAGTATTTTAGTAAAAATGGTTTCGAAACATCAAACGCTCTAAAACGTCGAAATATGCAAAAATGTTTAGCACATTTTCTGAGCTTTTAATGTTTCATGTATTTTCGAAATATATAAATATTCTATAAAAATATTGATTTTATAGATTTTAATGGGATTTTTAAAAATATGTAAATAATTAATAAATATTCAAAAATGCTATAAACTTTTTTATTGCATTTTGACGATTAAGGCATTTTCAAAGGATTTTCTGAAAAATTATTTTTAGATAAAATATACCTATAAGTAAAGCTTCTAAAGAAAATCATAAAATTTTGCTTACTTTTCCCATAAATTTCAATTGCAGTAGAAATTCTATTTAAAAGTGTGAAAATCTAAGTATTTTAGCTAAAAAATGAGTTTTGTCAGAAAAGCATCAAACCGCTCTAAAACGTCGAAATATGCCATAAAATGCGTTTTAGCACATTTTTCTGAGCTTTTAATGTTTCATGTATTTTTCGAAAATAATATGAAATATTCTATAAAAATATTGATTTTATAGATTTTTAATGGGATTTTTAAAAATATGTAAATAATTAATAAATATTCAAAAATGCTATAAAACTTGTTTTATTGCATTTTTGACGATTAAGGCATTTTCAAGGATTTTCTGAAAATAATTTTTTAGATAAAATATACCTATAAGTAAGCTTCTAAAAGAAAATCATAAAATTTTGCTTACTTTTCCCATAAATTTCAATTGCAGTGAAATTCTATTTAAAAGTGTGAAAATCTAAGTATTTTAGCTAAAAATGAGTTTTGCAGAAAAGCACTCAAACCACTCTAAAACGTCGAAATATGCAATAAAATACGTTTTAGCACATTTTCTGAGCTTTTTAATGTTTCATGTATTTTCGAAAATAATATGAAATATTCTATAAAAATATTGATTTTATAGATTTTTAATGGGATTTTTAAAAATATGTAAATAATTAATAAATATTCAAAATGCTATAAAACTTGTTTTATTGCATTTTTGACGATTTAAGGCATTTTCAAGATTTTCTGAAAAATTATTTTTAGATAAAATATACCTATAAGTAAAGCTTCCTAAAAAAATCATAAAATTTTGCTTACTTTTCCCATAAATTTCAATTGCAGTAGAAATTCTATTTAAAAGTGTGAAAATCTAAGTATTTTAGCTGAAAAATGAGTTTTGCCAGAAAGCACTCAAACCGCTCTAAAACGTCGAAATATGCAATAAAATACGATTTTAGCACATTTTCTGAGCTTTTAATGTTTCATGTATTTTCGAAAATAATATGAAATATTCTATAAAAATATTGATTTTATAGATTTTTAATGGGATTTTTAAAAATATGTAAATAATTAATAAATATTCAAAAATGCTATAAAACTTGATTTTATTGCATTTTTGACGATTTAAAGGCATTTTCAAGGATTTTTGAAAAATATTTTTAGATAAAATATACCTATAAGTAAGCTTCTAAAGAAAATCATAAAATTTTGCTTACTTTTCCCATAAATTTCAATTGCAGTAGAAATTCATTTAAAGTGTGAAAATCTAAGTATTTTAGCTGAAAAATGAGTTTTGCCAGAAAAGCACTCAAACCCTCTAAAACGTCGAAATATGCATAAAATCGATTTTAGCACCTTTTTCTGAGCTTTTTAATGTTTCATGTATTTTTCGAAAATAATATGAAATATTCTATAAAAATATTGATTTTTATAGGTTTTTAATGGATTTTTAAAAATATGTAAATAATTTATAAATATTCAAAATGCTATAAAACTTGATTTTATTGCATTTTTGACGATTAAGGCATTTTCAAGGATTTTTGAAAAACTATTTTTAGATAAAATATACCTATAAGTAAGCTTCCTAAAAGAAAATCATAAAATTTTGCTTACTTTTCCCATAAATTTCAATTGCAGTAAAAATTCTATTTAAAAGTGTGAAAATCTAAGTATTTTAGCTGAAAAATGAGTTTTGCCAGAAAAGCACTCAAACCGCTCTAAAACGTCGAAATATGCAATAAAATACGATTTTAGCACATTTTTCTGAGCTTTTAATGTTTCATGTATTTTCGAAAATAATATGAAATATTCTATAAAAATATTGATTTTATAGATTTTTAATGGATTTTTAAAAATATGTAAATAATTAATAAATATTCAAAAATGCTATAAAACTTGTTTTATTGCATTTTTGACGATTTAAGGCATTTTCAAGATTTTCTGAAAACTATTTTTAGATAAAATATACCTATAGTAAGCTTCTAAAGAAAATCATAAAATTTTGCTTACTTTTCCCATAAATTTCAATTGCAGTAGAAATTCTATTTAAAAGTGTGAAAATCTAAGTATTTTAGCTGAAAAATGAGTTTTGCCAGAAAGCACTCAAACCGCTCTAAAACGTCGAAATATGCAATAAAATACGATTTTAGCACATTTTTCTGAGCTTTTAATGTTTCATGTATTTTCGAAAATAATATGAAATATTCTATAAAAATATTGATTTTTATAGATTTTAATGGGATTTTTTAAAAATATGTAAATAATTAATAAATATTCAAAAATGCTATAAAACTTGATTTTATTGCATTTTTGACGATTTAAGGCATTTTCAAGTTTTCTGAAAAACTATTTTTAGATAAAATATACCTATAGTAAGCTTCCTAAAAGAAAATCATAAAATTTTGCTTACTTTTCCCATAAATTTCAATTGCAGTGAAATTCTATTTAAAAGTGTGAAAATCTAAGTATTTTAGCTGAAAAATGAGTTTTGTCAGAAAAGCACTCAAACCGCTCTAAAACGTCGAAATATGCAATAAAATACGATTTTGAATTTTCTGAGCTTTTAATGTTTCATGTATTTTCGAAAATAATATGAAATATTCTATAAAAATATTGATTTTTATAGATTTTTAATGGGATTTTTAAAAATATGTAAATAATTAATAAATATTCAAAAATGCTATAAAACTTGATTTTATTGCATTTTTGACGATTTAAGGCATTTTCAAGGTTTTTGAAAATATTTTTAGATAAATATCCTATAGTAAGCTTCTAAAGAAAATCATAAATTTTCTTACTTTTCCATAAATTTCAATTCAAGAAATTCGATTTAAAGTGTGAAAATCTAAGTATTTTAGCTAAAAATGAGTTTTGCCAGAAAACATCAAACCGCTCTAAAACTCGAAATATGCATAAAATGCGATTTTGCACATTTTTCTGAGCTTTTTAATGTTTCATGTATTTTCAAAATAATATAAATATTCTATAAAAATATTGATTTTTATAGATTTTAATGGATTTTTAAAAATATGTAAATAATTAATAAATATTCAAAATGCTATAAAACTTGATTTTATTGCATTTTTGACATTAACATTTTCAAGGATTTTCTGAAAATATTTTTTAGATAAAATATACCTATAGTAAGCTTCTAAAAATCATAAAATTTTGCTTACTTTTCCCATAAATTTCAATTGCAGTAGAAATTCTATTTAAAGTGTGAAAATCTAAGTATTTTAGCTGAAAAATGAGTTTTCCAGAAAAGCATCAAACCGCTCTAAAACGTCGAAATATGCAATAAAATCGATTTTAGCACATTTTCTGAGCTTTTAATGTTTCATGTATTTTCGAAAATATATGAAATATTCTATAAAATATTGATTTTTATAGATTTTAATGGGATTTTTAAAAATATGTAAATAATTAATAAATATTCAAAATGCTATAAACTTGATTTTATTGCATTTTGACATTAAGCATTTCAAGTTTTCTGAAAAATATTTTTAGATAAAATATACCTATAGTAACTTCTAAAGAAAATCATAAAATTTTGCTTACTTTTCCATAAATTTCAATTGCAGTAGAAATTCTATTTAAAGTGTGAAAATCTAAGTATTTTAGCTAAAAATGAGTTTGCCAGAAAAGCACTCAAACCGCTCTAAACGTCAAATATGCAATAAAATACGTTTTAGCACATTTTCTGAGCTTTTAATTTTCATGTATTTTCGAAAATAATATGAAATATTCATAAAATATTGATTTTATAGATTTTTAATGGGATTTTTAAAAATATGTAAATAATTAATAAATATTCAAAAATGCTATAAAACTTGTTTTATTGCATTTTTACATTAAAGCATTTTCAAGGTTTTTGAAAAATATTTTTAGATAAAATATACCTATAATAAGCTTCTAAAAGAAAATCATAAAATTTTGCTTACTTTCCTAAATTTCATCAGTAAAATTCATTTAAAGTGTGAAAATCTAAGTATTTTAGTAAAAATGAGTTTTGTCAGAAAACATCAAACACTCTAAAACGTCGAAATATGCATAAAATGCGATTTTAGCACATTTTCTAGCTTTTAATGTTTCATGTATTTTCGAAAATATATGAAATATTCTATAAAATATTGATTTTTATAGATTTTTAATGGGATTTTAAAAATATGTAAATAATTAATAATTCAAAATGCTATAAAACTTGTTTTATTGCATTTTGACGATTAAGCATTTTCAAGTTTTCTGAAAATATTTTTAGATAAAATATACCTATAAGTAACTTCTAAAGAAAATCATAAAATTTTGCTTACTTTTCCCATAAATTTCATTGCGTAGAAATTCTATTTAAAAGTGTGAAATCTAATATTTAGCTGAAAATGAGTTTTGCCAGAAAACCTCAAACCGCTCTAAACGTCGAAATATGCATAAAATCGTTTTGCACTTTTTCTGAGCTTTTAATGTTTCATGTATTTTCGAAAATAATATGAAATATTCTATAAAAATATTGATTTTATAGATTTTAATGGATTTTTAAAAATATGTAAATAATTAATAAATATTCAAAATGCTATAAAACTTGTTTTATTGCATTTTTGACGATTAAAGGCATTTTCAAGGATTTTTGAAAATATTTTTAGATAAAATATACCTATAAGTAAGCTTCCTAAAAGAAAATCATAAAATTTTGCTTACTTTTCCATAAATTTCAATTGCAGTAGAAATTCTATTTAAAAGTGTGAAAATCTAAGTATTTTAGCTGAAAAATGAGTTTTGCAGAAAAGCACTCAAACCGCTCTAAAACGTCGAAATATGCATAAAATACGATTTTAGCACATTTTCTGAGCTTTAATGTTTCATGTATTTTCGAAAATAATATGAAATATTCTATAAAATATTGATTTTATAGATTTTTAATGGGATTTTTAAAATATGTAAATAATTAATAAATATTCAAAATGCTATAAAACTTGTTTTATTGCATTTTTGACGATTAAGGCATTTTCAAGATTTTGAAAATAATTTTTAGATAAAATATACCTATAAGTAAGCTTCTAAAGAAAATCATAAAATTTTGCTTACTTTTCCCATAAATTTCAATTGCAGTAGAAATTCTATTTAAAGTGTGAAAATCTAAGTATTTTAGCTGAAAATGAGTTTTGCCAGAAAAGCACTCAAACCGCTCTAAAACGTCGAAATATGCAATAAAATCGATTTTAGCACATTTTCTGAGCTTTTTAATGTTTCATGTATTTTCGAAAATAATATGAAATATTCTATAAAATATTGATTTTATAGATTTTTAATGGGATTTTTAAAAATAAATAATTAATAAATATTCAAAAATGCTATAAACTTGATTTTTATTGCATTTTTGACATTAAAACATTTTCAAGGTTTGTAAAAATATTTTTAGATAAATATACCTATAAGAGCTTCTAAAGAAAATCATAAAATTTTGCTTCTTTTCCATAAATTTCAATTCAGTAGAAATTCTATTTAAAAGTGTGAAAATCTAAGTATTTTAGCTGAAAAATGAGTTTGCAGAAAAGCATCAAACCGCTCTAAAACGTCGAAATATGCAATAAATACGATTTGTTACATTTTCTGAGCTTTTAATGTTTCATGTATTTTCAAATATATTCTATAAATATTAATTTAAGATTTTAATGTTTTTAAATATGTAAATAATTAATAAATATTCAAAATATAAAACTTGTTTTTATTTTTGCATTAGCATTTAAGTTTTAAAATATTTTTAATAATCCTATTAAACTAAAGATCTAATTGCTTCCATAAATTTCAATTCGTAAATTTTTAAAGTGTAAAATCTAAGTATTTCTGAAAAATGGTTTGAAACATCAAACATCTAAAACGTCAAATGCAATAAATACGTTTCTTTTCGACTTTTAATGTTCATGTATTTTCGAAAATATTGAAATATTCTAAATTTGATTTTATAGATTTTAATGGGATTTTAAATATGAAATAATTATAAATATTCAAAATGCTAAACTTTTTTGCATTTTTGACGATTAACATTTCATTTTTAAATATTTTTAGATAAATTACTATATCTTCAAAAAATCATAAATTTGCTACTTTTCCATAAATTTCAATTCGTAAATTCTTTAAGTGTGAAAATATATTTGTAAATGAGTTGCAAAAGCATCAAACACTCTAAAACGTCAAATGCTAAAATACGTTTGCAATTTTTCTGATTTAATTTTATTTTCGAAATATGAAATTTTAAATAATTTTAAGTTTTAATGATTTTAAATTTAAAATATTCAAATCTATAAAACTTTTCATTTTATAGCATTTAGTTTTAATATTTAGAAAAATTCCTATAACTTAAGAAAATCATAAAATTTTGACTTCATAAATTTATAGTGAAATTCTTTTAAATGTGAATCTAGTATTTTGCTAAAATGAGTTTGCCAGAAACATCAAACTTAAAACGTCAATATGCAATAAAATCGATTTTACACATTTTCGACTTTAATGTTTCATGTATTTTCGAAAATATAGAATATTCTATAAAATATTATTTATGATTTTAATGGGATTTTTAAAATATGTAAATAATTAATAAATATTAAAAATCTATAAACTTGTTTATTGCATTTTGACATTAAGCATTTCAAGGATTTTCGAAAATTTTTAGATAAAATATCCTATAGTCTTCTAAAAATCATAAAATTGCTTACTTTTCAAATTCATTCAGAAATTCTTTAAAGTTGAAAATCTAAGTATTTTAGCTGAAAAATGAGTTTGCAGAAAAGCATCAAACCTCTAAAACGTCGAAATATGCAATAAAATCGTTTTGCACATTTTCTGAGCTTTTAATGTTTCATGTATTTTCGAAAATAATATGAAATATTCTATAAAAATATTGATTTTATAGATTTTAATGGGATTTTTAAAAATATGTAAATAATTAATAAATATTCAAAAATGCTATATAAACTTAGATTTTTTTGCATTTTTGACTGATTAAGGCATTTTCAAAGATTTTATGAAAAATAATTTTTTAGATAAAATATACCTTAAGTAAGCTTTAAAGAAAATCATAAAATTTTGCTTACTTTTCCCATAAATTTCAATTGCAGTGAAATTCTATTTAAAAGTGTGAAAATCTAAGTATTTTAGCTGAAAAATGAGTTTTGCAGAAAAGCACTCAAACCGCTCTAAAACGTCGAATATGCAATAAAATACAGATTTTAGCACATTTTCTGAGCTTTTTAATGTTTCATGTATTTTCGAAAATAATATGAAATATTCTATAAAAATATTGATTTTATAGATTTTTAATGGGATTTTTAAAAATATGTAAATATTATAAATATTCAAAATTATAAACTATTTTATTGCATTTTGACATTAAGCATTTTCAAGTTTTGAAAAATATTTTTAGATAAAATATACTATAAGTAACTTCCTAAAGAAAATCTAAATTTTGCTTACTTTTCCATAAATTTCAATTGCATAGAAATTCATTTAAAAGTGTGAAAATCTAAGTATTTTGCTAAAAATAGTTTTGTCAGAAAACATCAAACGCTCTAAAACGTCGAAATATGCATAAAATCATTTTAGCACATTTTTCTAGAGCTTTTAATGTTTCATGTATTTTCGAAAATAATATGAAATATTCTATAAAAATATTGATTTTATAGATTTTTAATGGGATTTTTAAAAATATGTAAATAATTAATAAATATTCAAAATGCTATAAAACTGATTTTATTGCATTTTGACATTTAAGCATTTAAATTTTTAAAAATATTTTTTAGATAAATATAACTATATAATTCAAAGAAAATCATAAAATTTTGCTTACTTTTCATAAATTTCAATTGCAGTAAATTATTTAAAAGTGTGAAAATCTAAGTATTTTATAAAAATAGTTTTGAAAAGCATCAAACCCTTAAAGTAAATATGCATAAAATAGTTTAGCAATTTTCTGACTTTAATGTTTCATTATTTTCGAAAATATATAAATATTCTATAAAAATATTGATTTTATAGATTTTAATGGATTTTTAAAAATATTAAATTTATAAATATTCAAAATCTATAAAACTTGATTTTATTGCATTTTTGAAATTAAGAATTTTAAAGGATTTTTAAAACTATTTTTAATAAAATATACCTATGATAAGTCTAAAAAATCATAAAATTTTAGCTTACTTTTCCCATAAATTTCAATTATGAAATTATTTAAAGTTGAAAATCTAGATTTTAAATAAAATGGTTTTGCAAAAAATCAAACCGTCTAAAACGTAAATATGAATAAAATTCGATTTTAGCACATTTTTAGACTTTTTAATTTTCATGTATTTTCGAAAATAAATGAAATTTCTATAAAAATTATTTTATAGATTTTTAATGGATTTTAAAATGTAAATATTAATAAATATTAAAATGCTATAAAACTAATTTTATTCATTTTGAACCTTATTATAGAAGAAAATTTTTTTAATTTTTGATAAAAATATTAATTTTTAAGATAAAATATAACCTATAAGTAAAGCTTCTAAATAAAAAATATAAAAAATCTATTTTTTACTTTTCCCATAAATTTCATTAGAGAAATTTATTTAAAAGTGTGAAAATTAAGTATTTTAGCTGAAAAGATTCAAAGCACTCAAACCGCTCTAAAACGTCAAAATGCAATAAAATAGTTTTAGCAATTCTGATTTTAATGTTTCATGTATTTTAAAATAATAATGAATATTCTATAAAAATATTGATTTTATAGATTTTTAATGGATTTTTAAAAATATGTAAATAATTAATAAATATTCAAAAATGCTATAAAATTTTTTATTGCATTTTTTTTGATTTAAGGATTTTCAATTTTTAAAATTTGATAAAATATACTATAAGTAAGCTTCCTAAAGAAAATCATAAAATTTTGCTTACTTTTCCCATAAATTTCAATTGCAGTAGAAATTTATTTAAAAGTGTAAAATTTAAAAAAGTTTTAGCAAAAAGTTCAAGAAAAGCATCAAACGTCAAAAGTCAAAATCAATAATGTTTTTTAGCATTTTCTAAGTTTTAATGTTTCATGAATTAAAAATAATATAAAATTATTTATAATTATTGATTTTTATAATTTTAATGATTTTTAAAAAATGTAAATAATATAAAATTATTTTATTA
>WNWK01041461.1:0-16441 GCA_009830355.1 Cherax destructor | reverse complement strand
AATGGCTGTCCAGAGGGGTTGGTATAAATTGCTGGCTGGACAAACACTGTAAGGATAATGCAGTCCCATTCATTAACAACTGGGACCACTTCTATGGCCGAAATGACATGTATGCCGGGATGGGGTTCACTTATCCAGGGCAGGTGTAGAATTTCTCTAGCTCAGTTGAGGATGTTGTTAGGGTTTAAACTAGGATTAGTTAGAGGTATGGGTTTAGGGAATGGTAAATAATGAGGGCCAAAATATTGATTCAGGCTTTGATATCATAAATCATAACAATAACAGTAATCGAGTGACACAGGGTAATGATAGTAACAGAAATTTTTAAAACAAAAGCTGAAAAAGGTTCACAAGAAGATACATATCAATGTATTTTATACTAACTGTCGAAGCGCCAGAAATAAAATTAACGAATTACGTTTGGTAGCATGTGCTGGGAACTTTGATGTCATTGCAATAACTGAAACATGGTATAATACCAAGAGTCGGGATATGATTGCTGAGTGTCATATTCAGGGGTTTAAGTTGTTCCATGTAGATAGATATAATGGGAAAGGGGGTGGAGTTGCATTGTATGTACGAAAAAAATATAAATTGCTGCATAAAAACAGGCATAAAAATAGATGGATCATTAACAGAATCTGTTTGGGTAGAGTTTCTAAAAAGGTCAAGAAAACTGATTCTAGGTGTAATATACCGACCTCCAGGCTTGGATCACGATAGAGGGAGACTTCTTTGGGACGAAATTGTTAGGGCTTCTAGGCACAATAACGTAGTGTTAGTAGGGGATTTTAACTTTAGTCAAATTGACTGGACTTCTTTGACCGGTAATCTGGAGTCCAGTGACTTTATGGAAGTAGTTCAGGACTGTTTTCTGAAGCAGTGTGTGACGGAGCCTACCAGAGGTAATAATTTGCTCGACCTAGTCTTGTCAAATAAAGAAACTCTTGTAAATAATCTGGAGATCACTGAAGAGCTTGGAGCTAGTGATCACAAATCCATTACTTTTAATATTACATGGGAGTACGAGAATAGGGATAATACGGTAAAAGTTCCTGATTTTCGTTCTGCCGATTATATTGGACTTAGGGAACACCTGTCTAATCTCGACTGGGGTAATCTAGCTAACGATTACGATGGGATCTGCGTTTATGATTTGTTTCTTAATAATGTACAACGTGCACAGAGTATGTTTATTCCCCAGAGAGAATTTAGGTCAAATAATAACGATCCCAAATGGATTAACAGGAGGCTAAAACATTTATTAGGGAGAAAAGAGGAATTTATAGGCGCATCAAAAGAGGAGATGTTAACCTTATTGACCAATATGTTCAGTTGAAAAGAGAAGTAAAAAGGGGATTAGAAAGGCTAAACGTGACTATGAGATTAAGGTTGCTAATGAATCAAAGACTAATCCAAAAGGGTTCTTTCAAGTGTACAGGACGAAGGTGAGGGAAAAGGTAGGACCTCTGAAAATTGGGAATGGACAGCTGACGGATAACGAACTGGAAATGTGTTCTCTATTTAATGACTATTTTTTGTCAGTCTTTACACAAGAAGACGTAAATGAGATTCCAGAAATTAACAATTATTCAGTTCCTGAAGAATTCAAATTAACTAATATTACTGTCACGAGGGACATGGTTATCAAACAGATAGATAAACTGAAGCAAAATAAGTCCCCGGGACCCGACGAGTTGTTTTCCAGGGTACTTAAAGAATGCAAAATGGAACTTAGTCAGCCATTAACGAATGTGTTTAATACGTCCATCCTAACTGGTGTTGTGCCAGAGATGTGGAAGATAGCTAATGTAGTTCCTATATTCAAATCAGGGATAAGTCCATTCCATCAAATTACCGTCCAATAAGCCTCACGTCTATAGTAGGCAAATTATTAGAATCAATTATAGCTGATATTATCAGAAGTCACCTTGAAGAACATAATTTGATTAATGAATCTCAGCATGGGTTTAGAGAGGTCGTTCCTGCCTGACAAATTTACTGACGTTTTTCAATAAAACATTTGAGGCAGTAGACAGTGATAAAGAATATGATATAGTTTACTTGGATTTCAGTAAGGCCTTCGATAGAGTACCTCACAAGAGACTCTTAAGAAAGGTGGCAGCTCATGGTATAGGAGGTAAAGTTCTAGCATGGATAGAGGCATGGCTTACCAATAGAAAGCAGAGAGTTTCCATTAATGGGGTCAAATCTGAATGGGGATTTGTCACTAGTGGCGTTCCACAAGGATCAGTTTTGGGCCCATTGTTGTTCATAATTTACATTAATGACCTTGATGAAGGAATTGCAAGTGACATGAGTAAATTTGCTGATGATACAAAAATAGGCCGTATAATTCATTCTGAGGAGGATAACAGTGAACTCCAGGAGGATTTGGATAAATTAATGTCTTGGTCTGAAAAGTGGCAGATGAAGTTCAATGTGGACAAGTGTAAGGTGCTTGTCGTTGGTAATGAAAATATCCCTCGAATTTATAAACTAGGTGAAGTTGAGCTTGATCATACAGAATGTGAAAAAGACTTGGGAGTCATGGTAAGCAGAAATCTAAAGCCAAGACAACAGTGCCTAAGTGTGCGCAATAAGGCTAACAGATTACTAGGATTTATTTCAAGAAGTATAAGCAACAGAAGTCCAAAAGTTATTTTACAGCTCTATACATCACTAGTGAGACCTCATTTGGATTATGCAGCTCAGTTTTGGTCTCCTTACTACAGGATGGATATAGATTCATTGGAGAACATACAAAGAAGAATGACTAAAATGATTTACAGTATAAGAAATCTCCCGTATGAAGATAGACTTAGAGCGTTGAATCTCCACTCTCTGGAGAGACGTAGAATGAGGGAGATATCATCGAGGTGTACAAGTGGATGATGGGCATAAACAAAGGAGATATTAATAAAATACTGAGGATATCGAACCAAGTAAGAACGAGAAATAACGGATTTAAATTGGATAAATTTAGATTTAGAAAGGACATAGGCAAGTACTGGTTTTCGAACAGAGTTGTAGATGCGTGGAACAATCTTCCGAGTACTGGTGATAGAGGCTAGGACCTTGGGTGGCTTTAAAAGAGATTGGACAAATATATGAGTGGAGGGGCTGGGTTTGATTTGTGTCGTGAGTACGGGAATAAATTTTAGGTAGTGGTGGTTTTGATAAGGACCTGCCTTGTATGGGCCAGTAGGCCTTCTGCAGTGTTATCCTTCTTTGTCTTATGTTCTTATTAATGGGGCAATCCTATTATCTGTCTCAGTGCTGGAGGCAACGATGTTGGCAGACGTAGGAGTGAGGACCTGACTAGCAGGTTTAGGTCAGCAATAGACATAATTAGGAAGAAGGGGGAACCCTGTCATATGTGGTATTTTGCCAAGGAGAGGAGTTGAATGAATGGTGTCCAGGGCAATTGGTGTCAATTGCTGGCTGACAAATACTGTAAGGAAAAATTCAGTAACATTCATTGACAACTGGGACCTCTTCTATGGCAGAAATGACATGTATGCCAGGGATGGGGTTCACTTATCCAGGTCTGGGGTGGGGGCACTGGCAACTGCAGTGGAGGGAGCTGTTAGGGCTTAATGAAATAGTTAGTGGTATGGGTTTGGGGGAAACAGAGAAGTCCCAGTGTAGTAATATTATAAGTTGTAGGAGAACTAGTAATAGGCAGAATAAGGTGGATAGTGGAAAGCTAGTGACACTAGATGACAAGGACAGTAATAGGTATAGTGGAAAAAACAGAGATGAGCAGGAAGGGTAAAGAGAAAGGAGGGTCTCTAAATATATATTACACCAATAGTCGTAGTGCTAGGAATAAGATGGACGAGTTGAGATTAGTTGCAAGTACGGGTAATATTGATGTTTTTGCAATAACTGAGACATGGTTTAATATGAAAATCGGGACTTGCCTGCCGAATGTCACATTCAGGGTTTTAAATTGTTCCAAGTAGACAGAAGTATCGGGAAAGGGGGTGGGGTGGCACTCTATGTCCGTGATCATTTAAATTGTTGCATAAAAACGGGTATAAAGTCTGAATTAACACATACAGAGTCTGTCTGGATAGAATTTTCAGAGGGGTGTGAAAAATTGATTTTAGGCGTGATTTACCGTCCTCCAAACTTAGATAGGGAACAAGGGAGACTACTTTGGGAGGAAATTGTTAAGGCCACAAGACACGATAACGTAGTAATTCTAGGGACTTTAACTTTAGTCAGATTGATTGGAATTTCATGACAGGGAATTTAGAATCTAACGACTTTTAGAAGTAGTTCAGGATTGCTTTTTGAAGCAGTTTGTAACAGAACCTACAAGGGGAAATAACCTACTTGACTTGGTTCTGGCAAGCAAGGAAACCCTTGTTAATAATTTAGAAATTACAGAGGAACTCGGCTCAAGCGACCACAAGTCAATTACCTTTAGCATTGAATGGATGTATGATAGTAGGGATAATTCAGTAATGGTCCCAGATTTTCGCTTAGCAGATTATAATGGACTTAGAGAACACTTATCAACTGTGGACTGGGGTGAAGAAGAGAGGTATCAATATGACAGTTTTCTTAACACTATACAGGCTGCCCAAAGAACATTTATCCCGTATAAAGAAATTAGATCAAGTAGAAATGACCCAAAATGGATGAATAATAGGCTCAAATATCTTTTAGGGCAGAAGAAAGGAATTTATAGGCGCATAAAAGAGGTGAGGGTCATCTTATAAATCAGTATACTGACATTAAGAGGGACGTTAAAAGGGAATAAGAAAAGCTAAACGGGACTATGAAATTAAAGTTGCTAGGGATTCAAAACTAACCCAAAAGTTTTTTCCAGGTTTATAGAACAAAAGTTAGGATAAGATAGGTCCCTTAAAAATAACTTTGGGCATCTTACTGACAAGGAGAATGATATGTGCTCTATTTTTAATAATTATTTTCTCTCGGTTTTCACACAGGAAGACATTAATAATATCCCAGTAATTAATTTTTACAGAGGCCCAGAAGAAGATAAATTATGTAATATCACAGTCACTAGCGAAATGATTATGAAACAGCTGGACCGACTGAAACAAAATAAATCGCCGGGTCCTGATGAGCTTTTTGCAAGGGTTCTTAAGGAATGCAAAATGGAACTCTGTGAACCAATATCTAACATTTTTAATTTATCTCTTCAAACAGGTGTAGTGTCTGATATGTGGAAGATGGCTAATGTAATTCCTATTTTTAAAGCAGGGGACAAGTCACTACCGTCAAACTACCGCCCAATAAGCCTGACCTCAATTGTAGGCAAATTACTAGAGTCAATTATAGCTGATATTATTAGAAGCCATCTAGATAACCATAATTTGATTAATGATACCCAGCATGGATTCACGAGGGGCCGTTCCTGCCTATCTAATTTATTAACCTTCTTCAGTAAAGCTTTTGAGGCTGTTGATCACGATAAAGAATTCGATATTGTTTATTTAGACTTTAGTAAGGCTTTTGATAGAGTACCGCACCAGAGACTGTTAAAGAAAGTGGCAGCTCATGGCATTGGGGAAAAGTGCTGTCATGGATCGAGTCATGGCTCACCAATAGGAAGCAGAGAGTGTGCATAAATGGGGTTAAATCCGAATGGGGACTTGTAACAAGTGGTGTTCCACAGGGATCAGTCTTAGGCCCATTGTTATTTATAATATATATCAATGACCTTGATGAGGGAATTACTAGTGATATGAGCAAATTCGCCGACGACACGAAGATAGGTAGGATAATTGATTCAAACATAGATGTCATAGAACTTCAGGAAGATTTAGACAAACTTAATTCGTGGTCAGAAAAGTGGCAGATGCAGTTCAATGTAGATAAATGCAAGGTTCTGAAGCTCGGGAGTGTCCATAACCCAAGCACTTATAAGTTAAATAACGTAGAACTTAGCCATACAGATTGCGAGAAGGACTTGGGGGTGATGGTAAGCAGCAACCTTAAACCAAGACAGCAATGCCTAAGCGTACGTAATAAGGCAAATAGATTACTGGGATTTATATCAAGAAGTGTTAGCAACAGAAGTCCAGAGGTTATATTACAGCTTTATACATCATTAGTAAGGCCTCACCTAGATTACGCAGCTCAGTTCTGGTCTCCATATTACAGAATGGACATAAATTCGTTAGAAAACATTCAGCGTAGAATGACTAAATTAATACATAGCATTAGAAATCTTCCTTACGAAGAAAGATTGAAGACCCTAAAATTACATTCACTTGTAAGACGTAGAATGAGGGGAGACATGATCGAGGTATACAAGTGGAAAATGGGTATTAACAAAGGGGATATAAATAAGGTCTTGAGGATATCTCTCCAAGAGAGAACCCGCAATAATGGATTCAAGTTAGATAAGTTTAGATTTAGAAAGGATATAGGAAAGTATTGGTTTGGAAATAGGGTAGTTGATGAGTGGAACAGTCTGCCTAGTAGGGTTATTGAAGCTAGGACCTTGGGTAGTTTCAAATTTAGGTTGGATAAATTCATGAGTGAGAGGGGTTGGATTTGAGTGGGACTCGTGCATGAGTGGGTAGAATTGTCAAAGCTTATTTCTTGGGTAGCTTTGAAAATTGGGTTGAGCAAATATTCTGTTAGTGGGATGGATTGTGAAGGACCTGCCTAGTATGGGCCAACAGGCCTGCTGCAGTGTACCTCCTTTCTTATGTTCTTATGTTCTTATACCATGAGCTGCCACCTTTCTTAAGAGTCTCTTGTGAGGTACTCTATCGAAGGCCTTACTGAAATCCAAGTAAACTATATCATATTCTTTATCACTGTCTACTGCCTCAAATGTTTTATTGAAAAACGTCAGTAAATTTGTCAGGCAGGAACGACCTCTCGTAAACCCATGCTGAGATTCATTAATCAAATTATGTTCTTCAAGGTGACTTCTGATAATATCAGCTATAATTGATTCTAATAATTTGCCTACTATAGACGTGAGGCTTATTGGACGGTAATTTGATGGAATGGACTTATCCCCTGATTTGAATATAGGAACTACATTAGCTATCTTCCACATCTCTGGCACAACACCAGTTAGGATGGACGTATTAAACACATTCGTTAATGGCTGACTAAGTTCCATTTTGCATTCTTTAAGTACCCTGGAAAACAACTCGTCGGGTCCCGGGGACTTATTTTGCTTCAGTTTATCTATCTGTTTGATAACCATGTCCCTCGTGACAGTAATATTAGTTAATTTGAATTCTTCAGGAACTGAATAATTGTTAATTTCTGGAATCTCATTTACGTCTTCTTGTGTAAAGACTGACAAAAAATAGTCATTAAATAGAGAACACATTTCCAGTTCGTTATCCGTCAGCTGTCCATTCCCAATTTTCAGAGGTCCTACCTTTTCCCTCAGTACGGGTAATATTGATGTTTTTGCAATAACTGAGACATGGTTTAATATGAAAAATCGGGACTTGCCTGCCGAATGTCACATTCAGGGTTTTAAATTGTTCCAAGTAGACAGAAGTATCGGGAAAGGGGGTGGGTGGCACTCTATGTCCGTGATCATTTAAATTGTTGCATAAAACGGGTATAAAGTCTGAATTAACACATACAGAGTCTGTCTGGATAGAATTTTCAGAGGGGTGTGAAAAATTGATTTTAGGCGTGATTTACCGACCTCCAAACTTAGATAGGGAACAAGGGAGACTACTTTGGGAGGAAATTGTTAAGGCCACAAGACACGATAACGTAGTAATTCTAGGGACTTTAACTTTAGTCAGATTGATTGGAATTTCATGACAGGGAATTTAGAATCTAACGACTTTTAGAAGTAGTTCATGATTGCTTTTTGAAGCAGTTTGTAACAGAACCTACAAGGGGAAATAACCTACTTGACTTGGTTCTGGCAAGCAAGGAAACCCTTGTTAATAATTTAGAAATTACAGAGGAACTCGGCTCAAGCGACCACAAGTCAATTACCTTTAGCATTGAATGGATGTATGATAGTAGGGATAATTCAGTAATGGTCCCAGATTTTCGCTTAGCAGATTATAATGGACTTAGAGAACACTTATCAACTGTGGACTGGGGTGAAGAAGAGAGGTATCAATATGACAGTTTTCTTAACACTATACAGGCTGCCCAAAGAACATTTATCCCGTATAAAGAAATTAGATCAAGTAGAAATGACCCAAAATGGATGAATAATAGGCTCAAATATCTTTTAGGGCAGAAGAAAGGAATTTATAGGCGCCAAAAAAGAGGTGAGGGTCATCTTATAAATCAGTATACTGACATTAAGAGGGACGTTAAAAAGGGAATAAGAAAAGCTAAACGGGACTATGAAATTAAAGTTGCTAGGGATTCAAAACTAACCCAAAAGTTTTTTCCAGGTTTATAGAACAAAAGTTAGGGATAAGATAGGTCCCCTTAAAAATAACTTTGGGCATCTTACTGACAAGGAGAATGATATGTGCTCTATTTTTAATAATTATTTTCTCTCGGTTTTCACACAGGAAGACATTAATAATATCCCAGTAATTAATTTTTACAGAGGCCCAGAAGAAGATAAATTATGTAATATCACAGTCACTAGCGAAATGATTATGAAACAGCTGGACCGACTGAAACAAAATAAATCGCCGGGTCCTGATGAGCTTTTTGCAAGGGTTCTTAAGGAATGCAAAATGGAACTCTGTGAACCAATATCTAAAAATTTTAATTTATCTCTTCAAACAGGTGTAGTGTCTGATATGTGGAAGATAGCTAATGTAATTCCTATTTTTAAAGCAGGGGACAAGTCACTACCGTCAAACTACCGCCCAATAAGCCTGACCTCAATTGTAGGCAAATTACTAGAGTCAATTATAGCTGATATTATTAGAAGCCATCTAGATAACCATAATTTGATTAATGATACCCAGCATGGATTCACGAGGGGCCGTTCCTGCCTATCTAATTTATTAACCTTCTTCAGTAAAGCTTTTGAGGCTGTTGATCACGATAAAGAATTCGATATTGTTTTATTTAGACTTTACTAAGGCTTTTGATAGAGTACCGCACCAGAGACTGTTAAAGAAAGTGGCAGCTCATGGCATTGGGGGAAAAGTGCTGTCATGGATCGAGTCATGGCTCACCAATAGGAAGCAGAGAGTGTGCATAAATGGGGTTAAATCCGAATGGGGACTTGTAACAAGTGGTGTTCCACAGGGATCAGTCTTAGGCCCATTGTTATTTATAATATATATCAATGACCTTGATGAGGGAATTACTAGTGATATGAGCAAATTCGCCGACGACACGAAGATAGGTAGGATAATTGATTCAAACATAGATGTCATAGAACTTCAGGAAGATTTAGACAAACTTAATTCGTGGTCAGAAAAGTGGCAGATGCAGTTCAATGTAGATAAATGCAAGGTTCTGAAGCTCGGGAGTGTCCATAACCCAAGCACTTATAAG
Source organism: Cherax destructor (assembly GCA_009830355.1). NCBI lineage: Eukaryota > Metazoa > Arthropoda > Malacostraca > Decapoda > Parastacidae > Cherax > Cherax destructor. Next base: position 6,988 of record WNWK01041461.1, on the reverse strand, counting down.
TTAAATAACGTAGAACTTAGCCATACAGATTGCGAGAAGGACTTGGGGGTGATGGTAAGCAGCAACCTTAAACCAAGACAGCAATGCCTAAGCGTACGTAATAAGGCAAATAGATTACTGGGATTTATATCAAGAAGTGTTAGCAACAGAAGTCCAGAGGTTATATTACAGCTTTATACATCATTAGTAAGGCCTCACCTAGATTACGCAGCTCAGTTCTGGTCTCCATATTACAGAATGGACATAAATTCGTTAGAAAACATTCAGCGTAGAATGACTAAATTAATACATAGCATTAGAAATCTTCCTTACGAAGAAGATTGAAGACCCTAAAATTACATTCACTTGTAAGACGTAGAATGAGGGAGACATGATCGAGGTATACAAGTGGAAAATGGGTATTAACAAAGGGATATAAATAAGGTCTTGAGGATATCTCTCCAAGAGAGAACCCGCAATAATGGATTCAAGTTAGATAAGTTTAGATTTAGAAAGGATATAGGAAAGTATTGGTTTGGAAATAGGGTAGTTGATGAGTGGAACAGTCTGCCTAGTAGGGTTATTGAAGCTAGGACCTTGGGTAGTTTCAAATTTAGGTTGGATAAATTCATGAGTGAGAGGGGTTGGATTTGAGTGGGACTCGCGCATGAGTGGGTAGAATTGTCAAAGCTTATTTCTTGGGTAGCATTGAAAATTGGGTTGAGCAAATATTCTGTTAGTGGGACGGATTGTGAAGGACCTGCCTAGTATGGGCCAACAGGCCTGCTGCAGTGTTCCTCCTTTCTTATGTTCTTATGTTCTTATACGTGCCATTTTGTAATATCAGAAATTTACTCTGTCTCTTCCTTCATCAAGGTCTTAATGTAAATTATAACACAATGCCCAAAACTGTCCTTGTAACGCACTATAAAATCCCCTTCATTTACCCCATTAATGAAATCTCTGCTTCTATGGTAAGCCATGCCCTATCATGCTAGAACTTTACCTCCTATACTATTTCTAGTTTAAAGCCCTAACAGCTCCCTCCACTGCAGTTGCCAGTGCCCCCACCCCAGACCTGGATAAGTGAACCCCATCCCTGGCATACATGTCATTTCTGCCATAGAAGAGGTCCCAGTTGTCAATGAATGTTACTGAATTTTCCTTACAGTATTTGTCCAGCCAGCAATTGACACCAATTGCCCTGGACAGCCATTCATTTCCAACTCCTCTCCTTGGCAAAATACCACATATGACAGGGTTCCCACCCTTCTTCCTAATTATGTCTATTGCTGACCTAAACCTGCTAGTCAGGTCCTCACTCCTACGTCTGCCAACATCGTTGCCTCCAGCACTGAGACAGATAATAGGATTGCTCCCATTACCTCTCATGATGTCGTCCAGACGGCTAACAATATCCTCCATCCCAGCCCCAGGAAAGCAAACCCTCTGTCTCCTACTCCTATCAATCAAACAGAAAGCCCTATCCATGTACCTAACCTGACTGTCCCCAACAACAACAATGTTTTTACCTTCCTTTGTGTCTTTCGTCGTGACGCTCCCAGAAGTCAACTCACATTCATCGGGTAGCACGGAGAATGGGTTCGATGTTTCCACAACATTCTCCTGGGTCTTCGTTGTTTCTACCTCTCCACCCGTCCTCTTGAGCCTTAACTTTGTCCCATGCGTTTTAGCCACTATCCAGGTTCCTTTCCTGGCTTGAGGATTCTCTACAGGAGGATTACTACGAATCCTCTTGTTTTCCTCAGTCAGTCGCTGTATCTCAAGCTTAGCTACCCTCAGTTCTTCCTTCAGCTGCTGGTAGAGTAGCTCAAGAGAGGACATCTTCTTCAGATTGACAGAGAGCACACAAGACACCTCTTCACTGAGTTAAGTCAGGTCCACCACTGAGTTAAGTCAGGTCCACCACTCTAAGTCAGGTCCACCAACTACCCTATTTCCAAACCAATATTTTCCTATATCCTTTCTAAATCTAAACTTATCCAATTTGAATCCATTATTGCGGGTTCTCTCTTGGAGAGATATCCTCAAGACCTTATTTATATCCCTCTGTCTTTCCTCAGGATCTGATATCCAGTTGGAAAGATGGCATTTATCATTCCTGAGAGCTTGGTTTCTGTGAGGACTATGATGTCTGGTTATGCCTCTGTGATTATTTCGTGCCACTCTTTATTCGTTATACAATCAGCATTGGTGTACCATACCTTCAGTTTCCTATCCAACACTGTATTCTAGGGGGTTTGGGGGGTACGGGCATATTTTGGAGTGGGGTTGTGAGTGTGGTTGGCTGCGGGGTTCTGAGAGTGGTTTTGTGGGTGTTAGCGCACTCTGTTCTACTCGACTTCAGTTGTTCTCTACTGACTTTAGCCTTTTCTCTTTCTTGGTCTTTTCGTCTGTGTCCTCTCTCTCAGCTGTTGTCGTTTTGTTCTCGTTCTGTCACAGTCTAGGAACACCCACCACTATGTTGCTGATTCCTTTAGCCATGGTTTCTCCTGCATGATTTCTGTCTTGAAAATCAGTATGACTGGCCAATTTCTCTCCTTTGAGTACCCCCCTATTCTCTGAAAATTTATTTGGTCAGACATGTCCTCCTCTCCAGTTTATTTTATGATATTTTCAATCTCTTGTTTTTCTTTCTCCCCTCTTTCATCACATGTCTTCCATTCACTCTCCCGAACCCCATGGGTGAAGATTGACCTCTCCCCCTCCCATTGCTTTTCCCTCCTTGTGTCTTGGTCCCTGGTCGTACCTCCATATGGGGTCTGTCTTCTCCGCCTGTGCCCTCCCTCACATACGCTTGGTCCACCCTCACATACTGATATCCCTGGCCCAACAGTGTGCCCCCTTTGTTCCTTGACGTTTCCTGGTGACCTGTTAGGACCCCAATGTAAGTTTTGTGTTTGTGCTTGAACGTGGGTGTGTGTACATATGTATGTGCATGAACACGAGTGTTAGTGTGTACATGTGTGTGCACGTGGATGTATGTGTATGAGTGCATGTGCGAACGTGGGTATGTGTGGGTGTGTACGTGTACTCACCTATTTGTACTCACCTATTTGTGGTTGCAGGGGTCGAGTCATAGCTCCTGGCCCCGCCTCTTCACTGATTGCTACTAGGTCATCTCTCTCCCTGCTCCATGAGCTTTATCAAACCTGTTCTTAAAACTATGTATGGTTCCTGCCTCCACTACGTCACTTTCTAGGCTATTCCACTTCCTGACAACTCTATGACTGAAGAAATACTTCCTAACATCCCTTTGACCCATAGGAGTCCAACTTCCAACTGTGACCCCTTGTTTCTGTGTCCCCTCTCTGGAACATCTTGTCTCTGTCCACCTTATCTATTCCTCGCAGTATTTTATATGCCGTTATGTCTCCCCTAACCCTCCTGTCCTCTAGTGTCGTCAGGCCGATTTCCATTAACATTTAACAATTCCTGAAAATGTTCTCTCCATCTTCCCGATACCTCCAACTCTCCGTTTAATAACCCTCTCCAATTTTTGACTAAAAATCCATTCGTTCCCTAGGCTTTCTCAACTTCTTAATCTCACTCCAAAACTTTCTTATTTTCATAAAAATTTGTTGATAACATCTCACCCACTCTCATTTGCCCTCGAATTACATTGTTTCACCACTCTCTTAACCTCTCTTTTTCTCTCCATATACTCCTCCCTCCTTGCATCACTTCTACTTTGTAAAAACCTCTCATATGCAAACTTTTTCTCTCTTACTACTCTCTTTACATCATCATTCCACCAATCGCTCTTCTTCCCTCCCGCACCCACTTTCCTGTAACCACAAACTTCTGCTGAACACTCTATTTTCTTATATTCATTTAGTCAAGAATTTATGCCCTCAAAAGAAAGGTTACAATATAACATACTCAAGAGCTTGTAGTTATTAACCCTTTCAGGGTCCAGAGGCCAAATCTCAGAGTGACAGCCATACATCTTCTACCCCATTGCCTACACTCTCACTAGCCCATCTATCCTCCAATAGTTGTTCATATCTTACCCTAACTGCCTCCTCTTTTAGTTTATAAACCTTCACCTCTCTCCCTTACTTGCTGCTTCCATTTTCCTTGTATCCCATCTACCTTTTACTCTCACTGTAGCTACAACTAAAAAGTAATCTGATATATCCATTGCCCCTCTATAAACATGTACATCCTGAAGTCTACTCAACAGACTTTTTTCTACCAATACATAATCCAGCAAACTACTGTCATTACGCACTACATCATATCTTGCATACTTATTTATCCTCTTTTTCTTAAAATATGTGTAACCTATAAGCAAACCCCTTTCTATACAAAGTTCAATCAAATAGGTAGTAGGTTGGTAGACAGCAACCACCCAGGGAGGTACTACCATCCTGCCAGGTGACTGTGAAACAGAAACATGAAACTGTTTTACATGATGGTAGGATTGCTGGTGTCTTTTTTTTCTGTCTCATAAACACGCAAGATTTCAGGTACGTCTTGCTACTTCTACTTACACTTAGGTCACACTACGCAAACATGTACACGTTTATGTATACACACTCATCTGAGTTTTCTTTGATTTTATCTTAATAGTTCTTGTTCTTATTGCTTTTCCTTTCATATCCATGGGGAAGTGGAATAAGAATCTTTCCTCCGTAAGCCATGCGTGTTGTAAAAGTCAACTAAAATGCCAGGAACAATGGGCTAGTAACCCTTTTCCTGTATAGCTTACTAAAAAGAAAAGAAGAAAACCGTCAAAGTGGGATGTTTGAATGTGCGTGGATGTTGTGCGAATGATAAGAAAGAGATGATTGTAGATGTTATGAATGAAAAGAAGCTGGATGTCCTGGCTTTAAGTGAGACAAAGCTGAAGGGGTAGGGAGTTTCAGTGGGAGAAATAAATGGGATTAGATCAGGGTTTCAAATAGAGTTAGAGCTAAAGAAGGAGTGGCAATAATGTTGAATAATCAGATTATGGCAGGTAAGAAGAATATAAATGTATAAATTCAAGGATTATGTGGAGTAAAATAAAGGTTGGATGTGAAAAGTGGGTTATAGTAAGTGTTTATGCACCTGGAGAAAAGAAGTGTAAGAGAGAGAGAGATTTTGGGAAATGTTGAGTGAGTGTGTGGGGAGTTTTGAACCAAGTGAGAGAGTAATTGTGGTTGGGGATCTTAATACTAAAGTGGGTAAAAATGTTGTGGAGGGAGTAGTAGGTAAATTTGGGGTGCCAGGGGTAAATGTAAATGGGGAACCATTAATTGAGCTATGTGTAGAAAGAGGTTTGGTAATAAGTAATACATATTTTATGAAAAAGAGGATAAATAAATATACAAGGTATGATATAGCACGTAAGGAAAGTAGTTTGTTGGATTATGTATTGGTGGATAAAGGTTGATGAGTAGGCTTCAGGATGTACATGTTTATAGAGGGCAACGGATATATCAGATCATTATTTGGTTGTAGCTACAGTTAGAGTAAAAGGTAGATGGGACAAAAGAAAATGGCAACAGCAAGTAGAGAGAGGTAAAAGTGTATAAACTAAGGGAGGAGGAAGTTAGGGTGAGATATAAGCAACTATTGGCAGAAAGGTGGGCTAGTGCAAGTAGGAGTAGTGGGGGGGTTGAAGAGAGTTGGGATAGTTTTAAAAATGCAGTATTAGAATGTGGGGCAGAAGTTTGTGGCTATAGGAGGGTGGGTGCAGGAGGAAAGAGGAGTGAGTGGTGGAATGAAGAAGTAAAGGGTGTGATAAAAGAAAAAAGGTAGCTTATGAGAGGTTTTACAAAACAGAAGTGTTAGTAGAAGAGCAGAGTATATGGAGAGTAAAAGAAAGGTGAAGAGAGTGGTGAGAGAGTGCAAAAGAAGAGCGGATGAAAGAATGGGAGAGGCTCTGTCAAGAAATTTTGCTGAAAACAAGAAAAAATTTTGGAGTGAGATAAACAAGGTAAGAAAGCCTAGGGAACGAATGGATTTGTCAGTTAAAAACAGAGTAGGGAGTTAGTAGATGGGGAGCTGGAGGTATTGGGTAGATGGCGGGAATATTTTGAGAACTTTTAAATGTCGATGAAAAAGGGAGGCGTAATTTCATGTACTGGCCAGGAGGTACAACATCGTTTAGGAGTGAAGAAGAGCAGGATGTGAGTGTGGGGGAGGTGCGTGAGGCATTACGTAGAATGAAAGGGGTAAAGCAGCTGGAATTGACGGAATCATGACAGAAATGTTAAAAGCAGGGGAGATATAGTGCTGGAGTGGTTGGTATTTTTGTTTAATAAATGTATGAAAGAGGGAAGGTACCTAGGGATTGGCAGAGAGCATGTATAGTTCCTTTATATAAAGGAAGGGGATAAAGAAGTGTAAAAATTATAGGGAATAAGTTTACTGAGTATACCAGGTAAAGTGTATGGCAGGGTTATTATTGAAAGAATTAGAGGTAAGACAGAGAGTAGGATTGCAGATGAGCAAGGAGGCTTTAGAGTGGGTAGGGGATGTGTAGATCAAGTGTTTACAGTGAACATATATGTGAACAGTATTTAGATAAAGGTAGAAAGTTTTATTGCATTTATGGATTTAGAAAAGGCATATGATAGAGTGGATAGGGAGCAATGTGGCAAATGTTGCAAGTGTATGGAATAGGTAGTAGTTACTGAAGGCTGTAAGAGTTTTTATGAGGATAGTGAGGCTCAGGTTAGGGTGTGTAGGAGAGGAGATTACTTCCGGTAAAAGTAGGTCTTAGACAGGGATGTGTAATGTCACCATGGTTGTTTAATATATTTATAGATGGGGTTGTAAAAAGTAAATGCTGGGTGTTGGGGAGAGGGGTGGGATTAAATTATGGAGAATTAAATGCAAAATGGGAGTTGACACAGTTACTTTTTGCTGATGATACTGTGCTTATGGGAGATTCTAAAGAAAAGTTGCAAAGGTTAGTGGACGAGTTTGGGAGAGTGTGTAAAGGTAGAAAGTTAAAAGTGAACATAGATAAGAGTAAGGTGATGAGGGTATCAAA
>WNWK01041460.1:0-16443 GCA_009830355.1 Cherax destructor | reverse complement strand
AAAATACACTTATTGATATCTGTGATTCCTTAATTTCACATTCTAACAAAATTCTAATACAACTATTACTCCATAATTTAAGCTAGTCATAAGTTTACCTAAGATACCAATATAGAAACTATATTATGCCAATATATCACCTTTATCATTAATATATAAACTAATTGCTAACTTTTATATTAATTGTTAAATTCTCAATGTTTAAATTCCAGTACCTAAATTTTGTAAACCTAACCTAACCTTACAATCTGTATATTCATTGTATAGCTATTGAGTAAGACCTATCATAAGACTGCCTGAAAAGCCTAGGCATTCCTAGGCATATTATTGGCCATCTTGTAATATCAACTTTAATGTATAACTATAAGTACCCCACCTTGTATTACATGAAATAAAGAATTTGAATTTGTATTACAAGCTTTTCCCAGCTTCACTATGCCTTTAGACGAGAACACTGAAGTTGTAGAGGAGTGTGGAAGAGGTGCAGCAATCTTGCTACTTGGAGGAGAAGTGAGGGAAAACTGAGGCCTATGGGAGGGAGAACCAACAATGTCAGAGGGAAGGACCCTAATGCAAATGTCACTGACTTTTTTGGGTTATCCTATGTTCTCTACACATGTGCTGCTATGTATGATAATCTATGTAACTGTGTATAACTGAATAAAATAACTAATTCCTGATGATTAGTGTTTCGAAAAGTAATACCTGAGGTTGGAAAACATTATGGCAGATGAGACTAACTTTGATCAGCTACCTTAAAAAATGACCATATCTTATAAAACAGAAGAGCAATACTGAGGTGAGCTGAGGTACTTCCACCACCCACTACACTCTACAGATAAGATTTTGTTCGCATTTTTAACCCGAAGGTTAGCCATCCAGGATAACCCAAGAAAGTCAGTGCGTCATTGAGAACTGTCTCTTATTTCCATTGTGGTCCTCAATCTTGTCCCCCAGGATGCGACCCACACCAGTAGACTAACACCCAGGCACCTACTTGCTGCTAGGTGAACAGGACAACAGGTTTAAGAAAATGCATCAAAATGTTTCCACCCCGCCATGAATCGAACCCGGGTCCTCCGCGTGTGAAGCAGAGCTTTGCCAGCCAGGCCACGGGCTTGTAAATAATACTTCTTTATTTACTAATAGTACATGTACATGGTATACAGGCCTAGTTGACACCATTGACATACTACTATATAGAAAGCCGCTTATGCTGAGCATTTCGGGCAGATTCGGGAGTTTTGTCCTAGGATGCAACCCACACCAGTCCACTAACACTCAGGTACCCATTTTACACTGGGTAGTGGTGGACCTGTTTTGTATGGGCCAGTAGGCCTTCTGCTGTGTTCCTCCATTCTTATGTTCTGGAACTCCTAATTCTGATCAAGTGGGTGGCACTTGCTGCCAACAAGGCCCTGAAGACAGTCAGGAAGTGCATATTTTTCCTCCCCACTTTCTCTTCTATAGCTGGGCCAAGCTATAGGCATAGATAAGAGAACGATTATCTTAGTGTAAATTATCTAGTATAACCCAGTGGAAAAAGTGACTTATGTTTTTTATCCTAGGTAATTTTCATTAGGTATGATCAGGTATTATGTACCTGCACAGTGACATGCTGAGTGTCCTTCCCAAATGATGCAGTTTACCAGAAGGTAGCAAGACATCTGGTAATTCCCAGGATCATAAGGCTCAAAATTAAAATATTAACATTGAAGTTCAGTGCCAAATGTGCAGAGGACTCTTATTCCAAGGTAGCAGTAATTCCTGTTAATGCTGTGCATGTTTCCTTAACCTGCCCTTGCTTCACCTAGCAGTAAGAAGGTACCTGGGTGTTAGTTGACTGATGTGGGTCACATCCTGAGAGAGAGATAAGCCCTTGATGCATGGACTTTTTGCAGTTATCCTGGGCTGCTAACCCCTCTTGGTTAAAATTCAAACAAGAATCTCACTGAAGAAATAGTCTCCTTTTCTATAACATTAAATTAATAAGGTTATTCTTTCCCCATTAACTTTCCATTCCATTATCTGCAGTTTGAATAAAATAGCTTTAGATGCAATGTATAGTTTAATGTAGTATTAATGTAGGTATTGGGTAACTTTCAATTAGTTAATTTATACTTCAGGGTATGCAAGAGGCAATGATACTGTGAAGCAAGCAGCGCTGTATAACCCTGTGGTTTAGCGCTTCTATTTGATTATAATAATAATAATACTGTGAAGCAAGATCTGGGTGCTAGCATGGAGGGTTCACGCAATGATAATGTAGTGGCCAGAGAAAAGGAAGCTAAGAAGTTATTGTCTTAATGTGGCACAGGGCGGTACACAAAATTGTCAATTAACATTAAATTGGATTACATAGTAAGAATTTAAAAATTCTACACTGTAGGACTAAACTTTCCCATCTGGTTTGGTATTTCAGATACTGTAAACAATGTATAGTATGTACAGTGGAACCCTGAGTAACGTAAAAACTTCATTCCAGAAGCCTGCTCAAGTGCCATTACCGAACGAATTTACTCCCTTAAGGAAAATGTCATGTAGGTTAGTCTATTTCAGACCCCAAAATACACTTCCACAAGCACTTACAATATTATACTTACATAACTGTACGATTTCCGGGGTTTACGAAACTCGGGGGTCCACTGTATATGAAAGTGTATGAACGTACATAGTATATTATACACTTGTATATTTACATCAGTTTTTAAAAATTTGGCACCTGCTAGTATATGTAGGAAGCTCTTGTTATGCGAGCATTTCAGGCAAGATAAAATGGGGTTCAACCAGTGAACCCCAGCCATCCACTGCAACCAGTGAACCCCTGCCATCCACTTCAACCAGTGAACTCCAGCCATCCACTTCAACCAGCAGACCCCAGCCATCTACTACAACCAGTGAACCCCAGTCAACCACTTCAACCAGTGAACCCCAGCCATCCATTTCAACCAGTGAACCCCAGCCATTCACTTCAAACAGTGAAACCCAGCCATCCAATTCAACCAGTGAACTCTGGCCATCTACCTCAGCCCACGAACCTCAGTCCACTACTTCACTGATGTCATCTGAGGCCCAGTAGGGCCACACATGCCTCTCCACTGACGTCTAGCCACTTAGCAACAACAACTAGGATTTAAGATACAGGAGGCCCCGTACATACAGCTCCTCTTATCGGTGAACTACATTTTCGTTGGCTTTCAATTGAACCACTGTTCTAGACGTTCGGTGCTTTTCTTGCTTTTCCGCCTTTTTTTGTAAAACAGATTTACGAAGAACAGGCAACTGGCGCCATATTTTAAGGCAAGTATTGTATGTACTGAGTATTTATTTTACTTTTTATCTGTTTTTTTTTTTTTTGCCTAACTGTACTGAGCACTTAATATATGATAATGTAAACATGTTATATGGCATTTCAGATGCATTTGATAATGAAAAACTGCTCTTTCCCACCCACTGGCAATTTTCACTTACCGTTCGGGGTTGCAAACTTAAAAGCTATACAAATGGGGCACTCCTGTAAGTGTATTCACATTGCTTGACTTTCTTGGGTAATGCTAGGTTAAATCATATTGTATTTTATACTATAATAACATGCTTGAATGTGCCCATAACATCTGTGTGCCTTTTAAAATCATTGCACAATACTTAATTATTTTAGATGAACTGTGTATTTACAAGTTGGTTGGCTTTTTAGTAGGTGGCATAGAATGTAACCTATTTTTTCCCATAAGTTATTCACTCCACCTATCACTTTTTCACTTGTAGCTCCATTTTCTGGAACATATCTCGAGCAAAAGGTGGTTGTTTACAGTATTTAGAAATTAGGGAGTGGACACGTCAACAGATGGAACTATGAGATGAAGTGAATCATAGAATAGATGAGGGGAAAAGAGGTGGGTGGTGTAGTGAAGCATGTGTGAAAAGAGAGAAATTTATCTGGGGAGGAAAAAAAAAAAAAAGTACTAGAGTACAGTGGTACCAACACTTTTATACAGGTGTGAGGCAAGGGCTTAGAATGCTGCAGTGAGGAAGCTAGAGATAGCAGATATGTCATTATGTTTGATGGTACAGTGGGCCCTTGAAAATCGTCCATAATCCGTTCCTAAGAGTCCGCCTATTTTCAAAATGGACGACTTTCAAAACCATTTTCCCCATAAAAAATAATGTAAATCAAATTAATCCGTTCCAGACACCCAAAAGTATTTAAATTTTTTTTTTTTTACATGAAATGTACATTTATCTACACAGAAAACAATGAGATATACAGTGGCATCTCGGTTAACGATATTTTTTCGTTCCAGAATGCTGTTCAAGTGCCATTACCAAACGAATTTATCCCCCTAAGGAATACATACTGTAAAATAGACTAGTCCTTTTAGATCCCCAAAAATACACTTACAATAGCATTTAAAAAAATAAACTTGCATAAAAGGGCGAGTTTGGGGACCATCGTTAACCGAGGTACCACTGTATATATATATACAGTCATCCCTTGGTTTTCGCTTGTCCCAGTTTTCGCCGATTTTGGTTTTCGCCGACTTTTTTCAGGGAAAATTTGTCTTAGTTTTCGCCGATTGTTTTAGTTTTCGGCGACCGTATGGGACCTGTCCACCAGTGCCGCGCACATACAAAGGCCGTAGGCCCGCCACCCACGCACCTCCCACGCACATTGTCACGCAGTCTAGCATTGTTTACGCTTGAGTGAACATCACCCCAGGAGTTTATACAAAACATTTATTAACAATTCATTGTTTTTGGGCCTTGATTATTGTGTGTGACTACTAAATAAGCTACCATTAGCCCAAAGAAAGCTCCTAGTGCCACTTCTTTGGTAAAGAAAGTGAGGAACACTGTAGAAATGAAGAAAGAAATAATAGAAAAATATGATAGTGAAAGTGAGAAACACGATGGAGTTTAAGAGTGTAGCAGGCATGCAGGGAGTGTAGCATGCATGCAGGGAGTGTAGCAGGTATGCAGGGAGTGTAGCATGTATGCAGGGAGTGTAGCATGTATGCAGGGAGTGTAGCATGTATGCAGGGAGTGTAACAGGTATGCAGGGAGTGTAGCATGTATGCAGGGAGTGTAACAGGTATGCAGGGAGTGTAACATGTATGCAGGGAGTGTAGCATGTATGCAAGGAGTGTAGCATGTATGCAGGGAGTGTAACAGGTATGCAGGGAGTGTAGCATGTATGCAGGGAGTGTAACAGGTATGCAGGGAGTGTAGCAGGTATGCAGGGAGTGTAACATGTATGCAGGGAGTGTAGCATGTATGCATCGAGTGTAACAGGTATGCAGGGAGTGTAACAGGTATGCAGGGAGTGTAACATGTATGCAGGGAGTGTAGCATGTATGCAGGGAGTGTAACAGGTATGCAGGGAGTGTAACAGGTATGCAGGGAGTGTAGCATGTATGCTGGGAGTGTAACAGGTATGCAGGGAGTGTAGCAGGTATGCAGGGAGTGTAGATGTATGCAGGGAGTGTAACAGGTATGCAGGAGTGTAACAGGTATGCAGGGAGTGTAGCAGGTATGCAGGGAGTGTAACATGTATGCAGGGAGTGTAGCATGTATGCAGGGAGTGTAGCATGCATGCAGGGAGTGTAGCATGTATGCAGGGAGTGTAGCAGGTATGCAGGGAGTGTAACAGGTATGCAGGGAGTGTAGCAGGTATGCAGGGAGTGTAGCATGTATGTAGGGAGTGTAGCATGTATGCAGGGAGTGTAGCAGGCAGGGAGGGAGTGTAGCAGGCAGGGAGGGAGTGTAGCAGGCAGGGAGGGAGTGTAGCAGGCAGGGAGGGAGTGTAGCAGGCAGGGAGGGAGTGTAGCAGGCATGCAGGGAAGTGACCCCGGATAAGGACTTGGTATTTAGAGTCCTTATGGAGGGGGATTCCCCTTCCAAAAATTAGGGTCTCTTCCCTCTCCCCTCTTCCCTCTCTGCCATCCAGTAACATCAGTCTTCAATAAAGGTAAGTGCCACATTCAATTCATTCATTTGTGCAAGTAAATCTATCTTTAAGGCCCCCCAATTTTTTTTCCAAACTTCTGGGTTTCTGGAACGGATTAATTGAATTTCCATTATTTCTTATGGGGAAAATAGTTTTGGTTTTCGCCGATTTTGGTTTTAGCCGATCCATCTGGAACGGATTAAAATCGAAAACCGAGGGATGACTGTAGTATTAAACAGTAATAAATTGACACTTACCTTTATTGAAGAGTTGTTGATGTGTAGAAGGAAGGAAGGAGGGGAGAGGAAGGAGGTATTGCTAGTGTTTGGAAGGGGAATCCCTTCCATTAACACTTCAGGTACCAAGTCCTTGCCTTCCTGCTACACTCCCTGCATCCCTGCTACACTCCCTGCATCCTTGCTACACTCCCTACATCCCTGCTACACTCCCTGCATCCCTGCTACACTCCCTGCCTCCCTGCTACACTCCCTGCATCCCTGCTACACACTCTGCATTCCTGCTACACTCCCTGCATCCCTGCTCCACTCCCTGCATCCCTGCTACACTCCCTGTATCCCTGCTACACTCCCTGCATCCCTGCTACACTCCCTGCATCCCTGCTACACTCTTTACCACAGGGCTGGTACTAGGAGCTTTCTTTGGGCCCATGGTGGGTTATTTAGCAGTTGCAAGCACTAAAAACAATGGAATAATGGCAAAATGTATGGTATGAATGTGTGGGTGGCGGTCACTAGCTGGTAAACAATGGCACACTGACGCTCAATGTGGTGTTTATGTGTCCAGGCGGCTGGTAGGCCACGCGGACGCATTTCAGACGACGCCAATTTTTAAGCCAACGGACTATTATCAAGCCAATATTTTGCCAAAAAAGTGGCTATTTTCAAATTCGCCTATATTCAAGGGAGCCTATTTTGAGGGTCCACTGTACAGTGGACCCCGGTTTTGTTCACCTCCAAACTCGAACAATTATGTAAGTGTATTTTTGTAAGAGCTTTTGTAAGTGTATTTTTGGAGGTCTGAAATGACTAATCTAACTTACATTTGTACACACACAACCCGCACATATAAAAGAGAGGAGCTTAATGACCAGTTTGCCCGACTTGGACCATTTACAAAGTCACACTAACACACAGAGACAGAGGAAGGGTATTTATAGGCAGGCAGACAGATATCATTTGTACTTATGGGAACAAACTCGTTCGGTAATGGCACTTGAAGAGCATTCTGGAAAGAATTTTCAATGAAAACCGAGGGTCCACTGTAATTCAAATTCAAATTCAAATTCTTTATTTCATGTAATACAAGGTGGGGGGTACATACAGTTATACATTAAAGTTGATATTACAAGATGGCCAATAATATGCCCAGGTATGCCAGGCAGTCTTATGATAGGTCTTACTCAATAGCTACACAATGATTATACAGGTAGTAAGGTTAGGTAATTGTAGTGATTAATTAGGTTTACAAAATTTAGGTACTGGAATTTAAACATTGAGAATTTAACAATTAGTGTAAGAAGTTAGCAATTAGTTTATATATTAATGATAAAGGTGATGTATTGGAGTGTCTTAGGCAAACTTATGACTAGCTTAAGTATTATGAAGCAATAGTTGTATTAGAATTTTGGTTAGAACTGCAAATTAAGGGGAATCACAGATATCAATAAGTGTATTTTGCTGTGGTTAGTACTGTGCAAATTAGGGGGAATCACAGATATCAATAAGTGTATTTTGCTGTGGATATGTGCAAGATAAAGTAGTTTTCATGTGGTTAGCTACCGGTTGGGTGCGTAAGTGAGATAAGATGTTTTTTAACGGTGCTTTTGAAAATGGAGGTTGTGTCTGCAGTTCTAGAGTTTTCAGGCAGGAGTTCCAGATTTCAAACCCCTTTATGCGCATTGAATTTTTGTATAGATTTAGTCGGACACGGGAATGTCAAAGAGATGTTTATGTCTGGTATTATGTCTATGGGTCCTGTCACAACTGTCAAGAAAGTGTTTTAGCTCCAGGGTTAAAGTTGGAATTAATGGTTCTATAAATGTAGATAGCAGAGTAGTAAGTATGGATGTTCTGGACAGTGAGTAGGTTTAGGTCTTTGAAGAGTGAAAGTGTGCTGCCCTAAGCGTTGGATTGTGTGATAATTCTTACTGCGGCTTTTTGTTGGGTTATTATTTGGCTTTAGGTGGGTAATTACTGTTGATCCCTATGCACAAATGGCATATGTGATGATGGATTCAAAATGGGCTAAGTGTCATTTAGGAGATTCCTGGGGATGTGATTAGTGAATAGAGTAAATGTTGCTTTTGTGGCTGAGATATAGTGTTTATTCTGGGTTCTGTTTTAATTGGAATTAGTTGAATTTTGTGTAAAATTAGCCAAATTACTAACTTCTGGGCACTTTTTGGGTAGTTCCAGATAATTGAATGGACAGTTTCTTGTGCTCAATCAACAGAACAGAAGGTGAAACAGCCAGGAATTGGGTCACATTGTGCAATGGAATTGGTCTTTCTAAAACAGGCCTATAAGACTGTTCTAGATGGAAGAGTTATAAAGCAATCATGAAATCTATGCTAAGGAATGTATAAATTGTATAAAATGACATAATTTTAAAAAATAAAAATTACAGTATATGTTGAAATTTTCTTCCTCCATAAGCCATGCATGTCATAAGAGGTGACTAAAATGCCGGAGCAAGGAGCTAGTAACCCTTTCTCCTGTATATATTACTAAATTTAAAAGGAGAAACTTTTGTTTTTCCTTTTGGGCCACCCTGCCTCAGTGGGATATAGCTGGTTTGTTGAAAGAAGAAGAAAGATGTTAATTTTTTTTTTGTGAAGTAAATACAAACTTAGTACAGTAAACCCTTGGTATTAAAGACCTTGATATAATGGACTTTTTAAAAATAAGGCAAAATTCACTGGTTAAACTGTCACTTTAAACTCCTTTATTTTTCAATATCCTACTGCATCATATCTGTAAGTTGCATGCAGTACTATATCAGGTATACAGCAGAGAGTACTTTAGTGAACTATCTTTTAACATTCTGATAGGATACCCCCTATTAGTCCATTATATCGAGGATTTACTCTATATAATAAAAAAATACTGTACTATATAATAATGTCTTAACACTACTATTTCATGATCTACTAGAGATACATTCACAAAGGGTCATAGACAAAATTTTATGGATACAAAACTGATGGTTAAGAAAAATGGAGGATGCAGTCTGGGCCTGTGGTCACTGTACCCAGCCATAAAGATTAGCTAAACAGTTTGTGAAGTTGTGAGTTAACTGGTTATGCAACAGACAATTTACAAGCAGCAGGTAGTAGATCTGGTAACCTTGTGCATCATGAGCTAACTGCATAAAAACCATAGTAATACATAAGTGAACTCACATTTGAAACATTGGCTTTCCATAATGCCATAATACAGCCAGGGATTTGCAGATCAGAACCCAGCTATTGTTACTGAGCAGTTGATTATCAAACATAACTTGCACATAACCAAATTCACAGATGCGAAGTTGCAGTTATGGCAGTACAATATTACAGGAAACCCTCCTATAAAGTGAAAATACATGGAGATAAGGCAACTGAAAAAGTGGATCCTTTAAATATAGTCTTGAATAAACTTGATAGTCTACTCTCTGTGTGGAAACATCAACATGTGGAAAATCTTGGTAGTCTGTGCCATGGATTTTTCCCCTCTCCAACAGGTTGGGCTTAAGGTCTAGAGTTTAGAAGGCTGCTGACACAATGCACTTACAGTTTGCTTTTAATCTGTATGTTTATTATAAGACTTAGGATGTTTATATAATACCATCATCTTTGGATATTAACCATGATGCATAAGAGAACGAATGCATCAACATCTGTAGTCCCAGACTTTTAACACCTTACCAGAAAATATCAGAAACAATCAGAACAAGTGCTGTACTATTTAGAAGTCTTCACAGGGAAATACGACAACATCTGCCAAGTGACAGATCAACCATGCTGTGATGGATATGTGTGGGCCAGCATGTAACATTACAGCTTGGTTGACCAGGCAAGCACCAGAAGTCTAACAGAGAAACTGGGCTGTAGAAACAGGAATTTCTCAAGGCCCATGAGAGGTGCCCAGAGGAACACTAGTAATACTGGAGGTGCTAAGAAGAATGAACCTATGATAGCTTTTAAGAAATGTTAATTTTAGATGTCGCGTGATGTAGACTGCCTGCACATTTTGTCCAAGAAGATACTATCCATACAATTAGAGACAATGAGAAGAAAATAAAAATGTGTGATTGCGACCAGGTGAAAAAATGTCAGGGGGTCAGTACAGCAAAGAGTAAAAACAGACTAGAGATTCATACAACATACCTGATACTCAGCACAATCATCAACTACTGACAACATTTCAACCACATGAACACAAGAACCACAGTCATCTACCTCAATAAGGCCCCATCAGCCCTGCAGCTTGTGGGTAAGATGTAAAAAGTAGTAGTAGTAGAATACAGTGAACACCTCGGAGTTACAAGCAGCTCCCAACTTAAGCAATTTATGTAAGTGTATTTTTGTAAGTGCTTTTGTAAGTGTATTTTTGAGGTTCTGAAATGGATAAATCTAATTTCATTATTCCTTATGGAAAAAATTTGTTCAGTATCGGCCTCGAACAGCCTTCTAGAGCAGTGGGATTAGTAACTCAAAGGTACCACTGTGTTAAAATACAGTAGGGTCCCACTCTATATGGCAGGTTAGGTTGAGCTACTGCCGAAGCAGAACGCCATTTTTTCCACTTATAAATGCATAAAATGCAGATAACAAGTTTGCACTATACTATATTATTAAGTTAGCAATAGAACTAGGCATTAAAAACAATAAAAAAAGTAAAATACACAGTACACCCATTACTTACCTTAAAATATTTGTAGTCTTAATGTAGGAGTGAGAGGTGAGTCGTATTTATTTGTAGGAAGTCAGTTTGGGAAGTATAGTATGTGGGTCAGCCCCCCACCCCACCTACATGTAATGTAAACAAACAGACGAGCACATCTGGTTTTGGTTCATACGTTTGTATTATACCATAATAAATAAGGTAGCGGCAGCGCGCCCGAGCTCTGTACTTTACTCCAGCACCCAGAGCTTATCAATGCTCCCATGATGACCTAGCTGCTAGCAAGAACTGCACTAACCAATAGCATCCAAAATGACCCAAGAATACCAGCAGTGAGACCTACAACCCAAATAAACTGATGATCAAGGAAGACTGCCCCTCAAACTAAGCTTTGCCCCCTGCCTGTCATGTCAGTAATATGTACAGTGGACCCCCGAGTTTAAGTAAACCGAATCGTACAATTATGTAAGTATAATAATATTGTAAGTGCTTGGAAGTGTATTTTTGGGGTCTGAAATGAACTAACCTATGTGACATTTTTCCTTAAGGGAGTAAATTCGTTGTTAATGGTGCTTGAGCAGACTTCAGGAGTGAAGTTTTCTGACGGGGTCCACCTCATATACACTTGTGTAATTAATATTACAGTATAAGTATTACAGTATAAGTAACCCTAACGTTACATGTATGCTCCTTGTTACTTGTGACGTCACGGCCCGGCTGCATGTGAGCACTACGTCAGAGGCCTCCTCTCACTCACTAGGCCGACATAAGCTGGACAGACGTGCCGGGTACTCCTCCTCGCAGACTCCGTGAATACAGAATTACCACCCCACTGAGTGTATCCTGTCTACCTTTTTATCTCCAAGAACCCCACACAATAAATGGTGGAAGCGGTGGGCCCGTAATTATAGCGGTCACGGCGATAAAGGGAATAAATTTAACAAAGCAAGCGGACATCTTGTGCCAGTGTGTGACCTGCCCATCTTAACACCTAATTAACATCCGTCAACTGTCTAAAAAAAGCATCTATAATAATCAGCTACAAGTGCTTTATCTCTTGTTGTTAAAATCTACGAGGTGGACCCGGGTTTGCAAATTTGGGGCAGAGATAAGCCAGTCTGTGAGGAAGTAACCTGTGCCAAGCCACCCAGAGGGATTCATCCTTCTGACTTAGCATTAAGCCAGCCTTCTACCCTGCTGAGCAAATTGTAACAAGATTCCAAACCAAGCCAACCCAGCTGAAAGTAAGCCAAGTGAGTGCATGCATTTATATAGATCCTTGTACTCCAGTGTATCGCTGTTCTGGTGATAATACCATCTCTGTGGTATTCTGGGCGAGTTCAAGCCACCTGGGTTAAATTCACGTGCTTTTATTTTATAAAAGCGGTAAGCCACAGGCGTGCGTGGCCGCTCCAGTCAGCCGCGTGGGCCACTCACCTCACCACGCTCAACCGCACGCCATCAGCCAGTAAATTACAAGCTAACCACCCACACAAAGCATCAAGTGTGGATAATTTCACCCTTAACTGGGTCCTGCAAGCAGTTTATTGGCTACGAATCGGGTCGGCGTCCTGAGTGTGTTCTTCTGGGCTGTTTGTGCCAACTTTATAAAGCCTACATTCGTAGTTCATCATATATGCACAATTCTCAAGCTTCTCCACGAGTGTGAGTAGCCCGACGCCAGCCAGGCAGCCAAACTCATCACTCCCAGTAAACACAGTCATCAGTTCTACAGCCTAGAGACAATTACCGTGTCCTGTTTTTATTTTTCAGATACTCTAGAGACAATTTAAAGTGAACTTTGAGTTATCCTGGGATTGTGACCTTATCCTAGACAGTGTTATGTGTTAAATTAAATACTTGCATTTAATTTCTTTTGAAGTTACTAGTATCGTCTCTGATTAATTATTGTGTCATATTTTATGTAAATTGTGTTGCGTTTACCAAGTATGCAGTAAGTATAACTTTTTTATTGGGCATCGAGTGTAATTTAAATCAGTTACCCTCTTCGTGAAATTTTCTTTAATTTCATTGTTGTTGTGTTCAACATTCTGCTGCCTAGTAGTATTTTTACAAAATTTAATATATTTTTTTCTCAACATTGTCCCTGTGTTTTCTTGTTAATTCTTGTGTTTCATCAAGTGTTCTATCCCAGAAGTCATCATCCAGTTATTTACCCTTGTTTGTTAATGTTTTATTTATGTAATTAATTTTGTTTGCTCTAGTAACTATATAATTTTTTTTTCCTATAAGTAATTTTACCTTTCCCAGTAATTTACCTGCTAATTCTTGCTGTGTTGCAGTCAGTGTTCTTTTTTTCCTTGCACCCAATATTGTTTTGTGTGCCTTGTTTATTTTTATGCAGTGCTAATGCTGTTCCTACCTTTGCAGACTAGTGAGAATAATTTACTGAAGACATTAATTTGCTCTGCTAAGTAATTAAACAAGTTAACAGAGACATGACTTTTTCTTAACAGTAAGTCAACAATCCTTGTGCCTTTGATGTTATTATCGTCCAGCTCTTGTAAGTGTTGAAAATAATTTTTTTCTTGTCATTAATTTTCTTTTTGTTTTCAAGTGTTGTTTGAACAAATTCACTCTTAAGTTGATTAAAGTCAGTGTTCTTAGTGAATTGTTTTAGTAATTGTTTCATTGAGTTAATTTTGCTTTCTTGCATTTCTAATATCTTTGTTTTTGTGTGCAAATAATTTTCCCAAGTGTAATTTGAACTATTATTTTCTAAAACCCAGTTGTGCAATTTTTTATTACAATATTCAATTTCAAAGTTGTACGGGCCCCAGGTGGTAACATCAGACCAGTCATCACTTATGTCAAGAGGTTGACTCTCAAAGTGTGTACCTTATTTTTAGGTAGTAGGTTGTTAGTCTACAACCACCCAGGGAGTACTACCGTCCTGCAAGTAGTGTAAACGAAGCCTGTTTGTTTTACGTGATGGTAGGATTGCTGGTGTTTTTTTCTGTCTCATAAACATGCAAGATTTCAGGTACGTCTTCTACTCCATACTAGGTCACTCAAAACATTACCGTTTATGTATACACACTCATCTGAGTTTTCTTTGTTTTTTATCTTAATACAGTGTACGGTTTATGATATTTTCTTTCCCCAGAATGCTGTTCAAGTGCCATTCAAACGAATTTATCTCCTTAGAAATGGTAAAATAGACTAGTCCTTTTAGACCCCCAAAATTACTTTAAAAGCTTTTAAAAAAAATAAACTTACATAAAAGGTAGGGGGGACCATCTAAACCGGGTACCACTGTAGTTCTTGTTCTTATTGCTTTTCCTTTCATATCCATGGGAAGTGGAATAAGAATCTTTCCTCCGTAAGCCATGCGTGTTTAAAAGTCAACAAAAATCGGAACAATGGGCAAAGTAACCCCTTTTCCTGTATAGCTTCCCTAAAAAAAAAAAGGGAAAAGGGCCGTCAAAATGGGATGTTTGAATGTGCGTGGATGTTGTGCGAATGATAAGAAAGAGATGATTGTAGATGTTATGAATGAAAAGAAACTTGGGCAAGTGAGACAAAGCTGAAGGGTAGGAGAGTTTCAGTGGAGAAATAAATGGGATTAGGTCGGGGTTTCAAATAGAGTTAGAGCTAAAGGAGTGGCAATAATGTTGAATAAGTTATGGCAGTAAGAGGGAATATAAATGTATAAATTCAAGGGATTATCTGGAGTAAAATAAGGTTGGATGTGAAGTGGTTATAGAAAGTGTTTATGCCCTGGAGAAGAGAAAGTGTAAGAAGAGAGTTTTTTGGGAAATGTTGGTGAGTGTGTGGGAATTTTTGAACAAGTGAGAGGGGTAATTGTGGTTGGGGATCTTAATGTTTTAAAGTGGGAAAAAATACACACACCCGCACATAAAAAAGAGAGGAGCTTACGACGGGTAAAAATGTTGTGGAGGGAAGTAGGTAAATTTGGGGTGCCAGGGGTAAATGTAAATGGGGAACCATTAATTGAGCTATGTGTAGAAAGGGGTTTTTGGTAATAAGTAATACATATTTTATAAAAAAGAGGATAAATAAATATACAAGGTATGATATAGCACGTAAGGAAAGTAATTTGTTGGATTATGTATTGGTGGATAAAGGTTGATGGGTAGGCTTCAGGATGTACATGTTTATAGAGGGGCAACGGATATATCGGATCATTATTTGGTTATGCTTCGATTGATAAAAGGTAGATGGGACAAAGAAAATGGCAACAGCAAGTAAGAGAGGTAAAGTGTATAAACTAAAGGAGGAAGCTAGGGTGAGATATAAGCAACTATTGGCGAAAAGGTGGAGCTATGCAAGTATGAGTAGTGGGGGTTGAAGGAGTTGGGATAGTTTAAAAATGCAGTATTAGAATGTAGGGCAGAAGTTTGTGGCTATAGGAGAGTGGGTGCAGGAGAAAAGAGGAGTGGTGGAATGAAGAAGTAAGGGTGTGATAAAAGAAAAAGGTAGCTTATGAGGTTTTACAAAACAAGTGTTAATAGAAGAGCAGAGTATATGGAGTAAAAGAAGGTGAAAGTGGTGAGAGAGTGCAAAAGAAAGGCGGATGAAAGAATGGGAGAGGCTCTGTCAAGAAATTTTGCTGAAAACAATAAAAAATTTTGGTGAGATAAACAAGGTAAGCCTAGGGAACGAATGGATTTGTCAGTTAAAAACAGAGTAGGGAAGTTAGTAGATGGAGAGCTGGAGGTATTGGGTAGATGGGAATATTTTGAGGAACTTTTAAATGTCGATGAAAAAGGAGGTGGTAATTTCATGTACTGGCCAGGGAGGTTTCTAACATCGTTTAGGAGTGAAAAGAGCAGGATGTGAGTGTGGGGAGGTGCATGAGGCATTACGTAGAATGAAGGGGATAAAGCAGCTGGAACTGACGGGATCATGACGAAATGTTAAAAGCAGGGGGATATAGTGCTGGAGTAGTTGGTATTTTGTTTAATAAATGTATGAAAGAGGGGAAGGTACCTAGGGATTGGCAGAGAGCATGTATAGTTCCTTTATATAAGGGAAGGGGGATAAAGGAGTGTAAAAATTATGGGGGAATAAGTTTACTGAGTATACCTGGTAAAGTGTATGGCAGGGTTATTATTGAAAGAATTAGAGGTAAGACAGAGTAGGATTGCAGATGAGCAAGGAGGCTTTAGAGTGGGTAGGGATGTGTAGATCAAGTGTTTACAGTGAAGCATATATGTGAACAGTATTTAGATAAAAGGTAGAGAAGTTTTCATTGCATTTATGGATTTAGAAAAGGGATATGACAGAGTGGATTATGAGAACAGACTACATAACATAAAAGGTGATATGAAAAGACCGGGAAAAACCCCTATCTGAAATTCTAGGAAATAAAAAGATATCAAAGAACAAAACCATCAAATTAACAAAATCAGATGAACCCTACTCTCAAACCGAGACAGAAAACCCAAAAACAATGTTTTTTTTTCTGCCCCCCATAGGAAAGAATCTAGCGAGTAAAATTCCAAGCTCGAACCACCGTCCATCAGACTACCTCACCAACACCTATCCGAATACACTATTCTTGGCCCCAACCAACCCAATAGAAGTCTCCTCATCATCAACACCCTTACA
>WNWK01041459.1:0-16443 GCA_009830355.1 Cherax destructor | reverse complement strand
ACGCAACACTCTTCAGTGGCTCACGGTCTCACTCTCATGCTACCTGACGCAATACTCTTCAGTGGCTCCCGATCTCACTCTCATGCTACCTGACGCAACACTCTTCAGTGGCTCACGGTCTCACTCTCATGCTACCTGA
The DNA here is from genome assembly GCA_009830355.1 of Cherax destructor. Taxonomy (NCBI): domain Eukaryota; kingdom Metazoa; phylum Arthropoda; class Malacostraca; order Decapoda; family Parastacidae; genus Cherax; species Cherax destructor. The sequence continues at coordinate 16,304 of WNWK01041459.1, read as the reverse complement.
CGCAACACTCCTCAGTGGCTCACGGTCTCACTCTCATGCTACCTGATGCAACACTCTTCATTGGCTGCAGGTCTCACTTTCATGCTACCTGACGCAACACTCTTCAGTTGCTCCAGGTCTCACTTTCATGCTACCTGATGCAACACTCTTCAGTGGCTCCAGGTCTCACTCTCATGCTACCTGATGCAACACTCTTCATTCTCTCCAGGTCTCACTTTCATGCTACCTGATGCAACACTCTTCAGTGGCTCCAGGTCTCATTCTCATGCTACCTGATGCAACACTCTTTAGTGGCTCCAAGTCTCACTCTCATGCTACCTGACGCAACACTCTTCAGTGGCTCACGGTCTCACTCTCATGCTACCTGACGCAACCAGTGGCTCACGGTCTCACTCTCATGCTACCTGACACAACACTCTTCAGTGGCTCACGGTCTCACTCTCATGCTACCTGACGCAACACTCTTCAGTGGCTCACGGTCTCACTCTCACTCTACCTGACGCAACACTCTTCAGTGGCTGGTGGTCTCACTCTCATGCTACCTGACGCAACACTCTTCAGTGGCTCCCGGTCTCACTCTCATGCTACCTGACGCAACACTCTTCAGTGGCTGCCGGTCTCACTCTCATGCTACCTGACGCAACACTCTTCAGTGGCTCCCGGTCTCACTCTCATGCTACCTGACGCAACACTCTTCAGTGGCTCACGGTCTCACTCTCATGCTACCTGACGCAACACTCTTCAGTGGCTCCCGGTCTCACTCTCATGCTACCTGACGCAACACTCTTCAGTGGCTTCCGGTCTCACTCTCATGCTACCTGACGCAACACTCTTCAGTGGCTCACGGTCTCACTCTCATGCTACCTGACGCAACACTCTTCAGTGACTCACGGTCTCACTCTCATGCTACCTGACGCAACACTCTTCAGTGACTCACGGTCTCACTCTCATGCTACCTGAGGCAACACTCTTCAGTGACTCACGGTCTCACTCTCATGCTACCTGACGCAACACTCTACACTGATTTCTTATAACCTTCAGTATTTCCACTTTTACATACACCTCTCACTGTGTGTGTGTGTACTCACCTAGTTGTGGTTGCAGGGGTCTAGTCAGATCTCCTGGTCCGCCTCTTCACTGGCCTCTACTGGGTCACTCTTCCCGCTCCATGAACTTTATCATACCTCTTCTTAAAGCTATGTATGGATCCTGCCTCCACTACATCGCTTCATAAACTATTCCACTTCTTGACTACTCTGTGACTGAAGAAATACTTCCTTACATGCCTGTGATTCATGTGAGTCTTCAACTTCCAACTGTGACCCCTTGTTGCTGTGTCTCATCTCTGGAACATCCTGTCTCTGTCCACCTTGTCGATTACTCTCAGTATTTTATATGTCGTTATCATGTCCCCACTATCTCTCCTGTCCTCCAGTGTCGTCAGGTCGGTTTCCCTTAACCTCTCCTCGTAGGACATACCCCTTAGCTCCGGGACTAATCTTGTTGCAAACATTTGCACTTTCTCTAGTTTCCTGACGTGCTTGGCTAGGTGTGGGTTCCAAACTGGTGCTGCATACTCCAGTATGGGCCTAACGTACACAGTGTACAGGGGCCTTAACGAGTCCTTATTTAGATGTCGGAATGCTGTTCTTAGGTTCGCTAGGCGCCCGTATGCTGCAGCAGTTATTTGGTTGATGTGCGCCTCAGGAGATGTACCTGGTGTGTGTGTGTGAGATTGTGTTGTGTGTGTGTGTGTGTTCGTTTACTCACCTATTTGTGGTTGAAGGGATCGAGTAACAACTCTTGGCCCCGCCTCTTCGCTGGTCGTTACTAGGTCCTCTCTCTCCATTCTTCATTATGTTTATCGTATCTCTTCTTAAAGCTATGTATGGATCCTGCTTCCACTACATTGTTCTTCAGATTTTTCTACTTCCTGACAACTCTGTGACTTAAGAAATACTTCCTAACATCCCTGTGACTCATGTCTGGAACATTCTTATCATATTCACCTTGTCAATTCCTCTCAGTATTTTATATGTTATCATTTTTCTTCTTTCCAACTTGTCCTCCAGTGTCGTCGAGGTGCAGTCTCGTCCTTGCATGCCTTCCTGTTAGTCTTTTATTTTTATAGTTCCTAGATAATATGAGGAATCATAAAAGCGCTTGGAATTCGACTGTTTTTTCACAGTAGTTATTCTGCATAATGTGATTTTTACCTGTTTACTTTGATCTTATTTGCATATATAAATACATACATATATATATATGCAAAACAAACAATATGAAAAAATAGCGAAATTCCAAGCGCTTTCGTGACTTCTCATATTATCAAGGAACTATAAACACAAAACATCAACAAAAAGGCATATAAAGAGGCAAGACTACACCTCACAAAAACGTCACCATAACAAAGACCGCACCTCACAGTCGCATGACAGCACCTGCTCTGTGAAGCGCACCTGATACTCCAACAAAGCATTAAGATTTTTTACTTCTCTGTCTGTTCTGTGAACACTTTTTTGAATCTCATGTTGAGCTCCTCACATACTTCTTGGTCATTTCTTGTGATCTTCCCTCCTACCTTCCTCAGCCCGATTACCTGGGCCTTGACTGTTGTTTTCCTCCTGATGTGGCTGTATAACAGCTGTGGGTCAGATTTGGCTTTCACTGCTATGTCATTTTCGTATTGTCGTTGGGCCTCCCTTCCATTTCTGGCTCTATGACTGCTCTCCTTATTTTCCTGGGTCCTTTGCCTTCTATACTTCTTCCATTCTCTAGCACACTAGTTTTGGCATCTCTACACCTTTGAGTAAACCATGGCTCATCCTGGCTTTCTCGTTATTTCTGTTACCCTTGGGTAGAAACCTCTCCTCAGCTTCCTTGCATATTGTTGTCACATATCCCATCATCTCATCTACTGACTTCCCCGCCAGTTCTCTAACCCACTGAACCCCGTGCAGGAAATTCTTCACACCTGTGTAGTTCCCTCTCATGTAGTTTGGCATCATGGTTTCTTTTGCAAGAGCCTGTTCTGCACAATTTCTGACCTGAAAATCAGTTTGACTGGCCGATTTCTTCCCTTCAAGTTCCCTCCTATTCTTTGAAAATTTACTATCTCAGTTATATCCTCCTCGCCTACTTGACAATGTTTTCAATCTCCTGTTTTTCTTTCTGCCGTCTTTCATTATGTGTCTTTCCTTCGCTCTCCTGAAGCCCATGAATAAACACTGACTTCTCCCTCTCCTCCTCCCATTGCCTTTCCCTGTGTGTCAGTGGGTCCCATTTGTACATAGCCATTGTCTCCCTTATTTTTTCCTGTAATTCTTGGTGGCATGGTTGTGCCTCTGCATGGGACCTGTCACCTTCTCTACCTCCTTCCCCCTAACTTACTGCTATCCCTGCTCCTAACAGCTCTCCCACTACATTCCTTGGCCTTGCTTGGGGGATGGATAGGGCCTTAGCATAAGTCTTGTCTCCTTTCTTTCCATTGGGCTCCTCGTTTGATATGGATGTACATGCTTCAGATGCTATGCCTCCTCTGGGCAATAGCCCTGTAACTCGCTTCAGCATATTTACCTCATATTCTAGGGCCTGTATCCTGGCTTCTGCAGCTTCATCTTGTTACTCCCATTTCTTCTTCTCTGCCTCCATTTCCATTTTCGCAGCAAGCTCACCTAGTTTGCTCTCCCACTCTTGTTCCATCCTTTTACATTGCTCTTCCATCCATTCTTCCTTATCAGGACCATCTTCCTCTGATCCCCTGAGCCTTTGACTTACCCTCTGAGCCACCATTTGTGTTAGTAAAGTAGTGTATCAGTGAGAAGTTTTTTTTGGTGTAGCAGTGAGAAGTTGTGCTGGGGAACCAGTGTAGCAGTGAGAAGTTGTGTTTGTGTAGCAGTGAGAAGTTGTGCTGGGGAACCAGTGCAGCAGTGAGAAGTTGTGCTGGGGAACCAGTGCAGCAGTGAGAAATTGTGTTGGTGTAGCCGTGAGAGATTGTGTTGGGGAAGCAGTGAGAAGTTGTGTTGGTGTAGCAGTGAGAAGTTGTGTTGGGGAAGTACAGCAGTAGTGAGAAGTTGTTAGTGTAGCAGTGAGAAGTTGTGTTGGGGAAGCAGTGAGAAATTATGTTGGTGAAGTAGTGTAGCAGTGAGAAGTTGTGTTGGTGAAGAAGTGTAGCATTGAGAAGTTGTGTTGGTGAAGAAGTGTAACAATGAGAAGTTGTGTTGGTGTAGCAATGAGAAGTTGTGTTGGTGAAGTAGTGTAGCAGTGAGAAGTTGTGTTGGTGAAGAAGTGTAGCAATGAGAAGTTGTGTTGGTGTAGCAATGAGAAGTTATGTTGGTGAAGTAGTGTAGCAGTGAGAAGTTGTGTTGGGGAATCAGTGTAGCAGTAAGAAGTTGTGTTGGTGTAGCAGTGAGAAGTAAAGTTGTGTTGGGGAAGCAGTGTAGAGGTACAAGTAGTTATTTTTGTACAGAGGTGTGAACAGTGTACATGACCGCACACAACAGACTGTTACCAGATTTATCCAGGTCACAGGACCAGAAACTGTTTTGACCAGTTTATGCTCGTTGAATTGAAACTATAAGTAAATTATACATCATTATATACCCAAAACTGTAAATAAAAATACCAACATGATGAAAACCTGTCTACACTGTAACAATGCTTCCAAGCGAAGTACTGGTAGGGTACAATGCTGTGTCTGCCAGGAGTTAAGCCATGTTCCATGAGCAGATATTCTCAATAAAGCAGCACTGATGTGAAAGAAAGGAAATGTTTTTGGGTCTGCTAGAAAGACAGAAACCAGCGAGATCAAATATTATAGATACTAAAAGACAGAAACAGTAAAAGAAAATGCCCTTCTTGGGGAAATTATAAATTTTATATGACAGTTGGAAAAGTAAAGAGAGTGAAGAGAGTGGTGCAGCTGGAGCTGTCACCCCTGGTGCAGCTGGTGCACGTAAAGATCCAGAGGATTTAGAAATGTTAAGCAGAGCAACAGATGGAGACGGTGGTCCTGATACTGCTGAAGCAGGTGCAGACATAACAACATATTGTTGAGGGTGTAAAAAATGGGGATGATGTTTCGGGGATGGTGATGATACAATACCAGTAATAACAGGTGGTGGTACAGATGATGGTTCAGGTGCAGCAGATCGTTGGGGATCAGGAAAAATTGCACCAGTTGAAAACCCAGCTCCCCAAAATATTAGCAAACAGAAATAAAATCTGTGCAGATTCTATGTCTTGAGTATCTGTAGGCATGGAATTTTTAGAAAAACGAAGTGGACGTGCAATTTTGACCCCCCTCCCCTCAAATGACCTTAACTACTGGGAACGCTTTTTTGCACTTGACTTGTACTCACTGGAACGCAGGCGAGAGAGATATATCGTAATCTGCACTTGGAAAATCCTAGAAGGAATGGTCCCGAATCTTCACACAGATATCACTCCCTACGAAAGTAAAAGACTAGGCAGGCGGTGCAAAATACCCCCAAAGAAGAGATAACACAGTAAGTATTCGGGGCCTAAGACTGTTCAACAGCCTCCTACCACGCATAAGGGAAATTACCAATAGTGAGGAACCACAGAAAAAAAACTAAAGGTATAAACGAATTTGAAATACGTAAATCCAAATTATTTCTTTTCTTGTGCCAAAACTAGGGCAAAACCCTCATCCAGTTTTCTGCCGCTGCTTAACTTACATAGATGATGGCAAAGAAATGAAAGAGATACTAAGGTTTCAATATGACTCGGTGTTTACTGAGCCGCTAATCAGACTAAGGGTCGACAATCTAAATATTTTTTTTTTTGTGACTGAGACTCAAAACTTGGTTAATTTCAGAATTTCTGATATTACCTTAACATCATAAGACTCTGAAAAATTAGTTAATGACATGCCCATGCACCATGTTCCGGACGCAGACTCGTGGAACTCCGTGATCATTGAGAACTGCATGTGCCTTATATATTGTGCTGAGAAGAGCCTAGACACGGGGGGTCATCCGACATTCGCTAAAACAATATATATAGCTCCACTCTACAAAAGTGGCAATAACGCAATTGCAAAGAATAACTGAACGATGGCACTAACGTCCCACATCATAAAAATCTTTGAAAGGGTTCCAAGAAGAAAATTCAGCAACCTCTTGGCCTCCCAAATATTGCACGACCCAGGGCAGGATGGGTTTAGTGCAGGTCGCTCTTGCTTTTTACAAATACTGGACCACTATGACATGGTGTTGGATGCAGCGGAGGACAAACAGAATGCAGATGTAGAATTCACAGACTTTGTGAAAGCCTTCATGGGAAAATAGGACACAAAGTGCGAGGTAAAGAAATACAGTGGTACCTCTACTTACAAGCAGCTCCCAACTCGAACAATTATGTAAGTGCATTTTTGTAGGTGCTTTTGTAAGTGCATTTTTGTAGGTGCTTTTGTAAGTGTATTTTTGTAGGTGCTTTTGTAAGTGCATTTTTGTAGGTGCTTTTGTAAGTGCATTTTTGTAGGTGCTTTTGTAAGTGTATTTTTGGGGGTCTGAAATGGATTAATCTAATTTTCATTATTTCTTATGGGAAAAAATTCCTTCGGTATCGGCACTTGAATAGCCGTCTGGAACGAATTAAGCTCGTAAGTAGAAGTACCACTGTAACAAGAAAAGTTGGTAGATGGATCTATAACTTCCTAACGAATAGAACACAAAGAGTAATAGTAAACAGAAAGACGTCAGAGGCGGCTACAGTGAAAAGCTCTGTTCCAAAAGGTACAGCACTCACTCCCATCCTTTTCCTCATCCTCATATATGACATAGGCAGAGATATAAGTCACATGAGAGTGCCACAGAACTTGACAGACGCATGCCTTTCTGACATCATCACTACGCCAAATGACTTCGAAAAGGCAATAAATGACATGCCCATGCACTCCGCTCCAGGCCCAGACTCATGGAACTCAGTGTTCATCAAGAACTGCAAGAAGCCCCTATCACATGCTTTTAACATCCTATGGAGAGGGAGCATGGACACTGGGATCGTCCCGCAGCTACTAAAAACAACAGACATAGCCCCGCTCCACAAAGGGGCAGTAAAGCAATAGCAAAGAACTACAGACCAATTGCGCTAACGTCCCATATCATAAAATCTTTGAAAGGGTTCTAAGAAGCAAGATCGCCACCCATCTTGATACCCATCAATTGCACAACCCAGGACAGCATGGGTTTAGAGCAGGCCGCTCCTGTCTGTCCCAACTACTGGACCACTACGACAAGGTCCTGGATGCTCTAGAAGATAAACAGAATGCAGATGTTATATACACAGATTTTGCAAAAGCCTTTGACAAGTGTGACCATGGTGTAATAACACACAAAATGCGTGATAAAGGAATAACAGGAAAAGTTGGTAGATGGATTTATAATTTCCTAACACATAGAACACAAAGAGTAGTAGTCAACAGAGTAAAGTCTGAGGCAGCTACTGTGAAAAGCTCTGTTCCACAAGGCACAGTACTTGCTCCCATCCTATTCCTCATCCTCATATCAGACATTGACAGGGATATAAGCCACAGTGCTGTGTCTTCCTTTGCAGATGACACCCGAATCTGTATGACAGTGTCCACCGTTGAAGACACTGCAAGACTCCAAGCAGACATAAACCAAATCTTTAAATGGGCTGCAGAAAACAATATGAAGTTCAATGATGAGAAATTTCAATTACTCAGATACGGAAAACGTGAAGAAATTAAAATCTCATCGGAGTACAAAACTAATTCCAACCACACAATAGAGCGAAAAACTAATGTCAAAGACCTGGGAGTGTTCATGTCAGAGGATCTCACCTTCAAGGACCATAACAATGTAGCAATTGCATCTGCTCGAAAAATGACAGGATGGATAATGAGAACCTTCAAAACCAGGGATGCCAAGCCCATGTTGACACTTTACAGATCGCTTGTTCTATCTAGGCTGGAATATTGCTGCACACTAACTGCACCTTTCAAGGCGGGTGAAATTGCTGACCTTGAAAATGTGCAGAGAACCTTCACGGCACGCATAAGTGCGATAAACCACCTCAACTACTGGGAACGCTTGAAGTTCCTAAACCTGTACTCTCTAGAACGCAGGCGGGAGAGATACATTATTATATACACATGGAAAATTCTCGAGGGCTTAGTACCAAACTTGCACACAAAAATCACTCCCTACGAAAGCAAAAGACTCGGCAGGCGATGTAACATTCCCCCAATGAAGAGCAGGGGTGCCACTAGCACGTTGAGGGACAACACAATAAGTGTGAGGGGCCCAAGATTGTTCAACTGCCTCCCAGCATACATCAGGGGATTACCAACAAGCCCCTGGCTGTCTTCAAGCAGGCACTGGACAGGCACCTCAAGTCGGTACCTGATCAGCCGGGCTGTGGTTCGTACGTTGGACTGCGTGCGGCCAGCAGTAACAGCCTGGTTGATCAGGCTCTGGTCCAACAAGAGGCCTGGTCACGGACTCGGAGCCGGTCGGGGGCGTTGACCCCTGGAATTCTCTCCAGGTAGACTCCAGGTAGCAAGACAGTGTCATTCATTGAGGACAGAGTAAATCTCCAAGCGGACATAACCAAGTCTTCAAATGGACCTCAGAAAACAATATGAAGTTCACTGAGGACAAATTTCAATTCCTCTGCTATGGAAAACCTGAGGAAATAAAAGCTGGATCGGAGAATGAAACAAATTCTAACCACACAACAGAGCAAAAAACCAATGTGAAGGACTTAGGAGTGATAATGTCAAAAAATTCTCACCTTCAAAATCATAACATTGTTTCTTCTAGGAAAATAGTATGATGGATAATGCGAACCTTCGAAACAATGGATGCCAAGCCAGTGACGATACTCTTTGAATCACTTGTTCTCTCTAGGCTGGAGTACTGCTGTAAGCTAAGGGACCCTTTCAAGGCAGGCGAAGTTGCAGACCTGGAGAATATACAGAAAACTTTCTCTCTACATATAAGTACAATAAAGCACCTAAATTATTGATAACGTTTGAAATCCCTTGACCTGTACTCCTTGGAACACAGGCAAAATAGATGCATTGTAATCCACACCTGGAAAATCCTAGAGGGATTAGTCCCAAATCTGCACATGGAAATCACTCCCTACGAAAGCAAGAGACTCGGCAGGCGGTGCAACATTCCCTCAGTGAAAAGCAGGGGCACCATGGGTACACTAAGAGATAACAAAATAGTGTCAAAGGTCCATGACTTTTCAACTGCCTACCAGCATACGTAAGGGAGATTACCAACAAAACCTTATCTGATTTCAAAAGGGAGCTGGACAGGCACCTAAAGTCAGTACCTGATCAGCCAGGCTGTGGTTCGTACGTTGGATTGTGTGCGGCCAACAGTGACACATACGAGGCTGTGGTAAGATCATAATAAATTTCATTCTACTCCCATTTGAAATACCAGTCTTCTCGAGCAGTGTACATATTAATGCTTCCATGAACAAGTGGTTTTAGGTAATTATCAATAATGTGACTAGCCGGGGATCTATATATATATATATATATATATATATATATATATATATATATATATATATATATATATATATATATATATATATATATATATATATATATTAAAGTGTGTGCACACTCCCCAAAAATGTTCATGAAATTTAAATTGTTTGTATCCATAATGACATACTACCAAGAACTATGCATAAATAAAAACCTAATTTCTCTTTCCGTAAATGACTCATAACTCTTTCAACTTGTATAAATAACAGTGCTTTATACTCCTTTACTTAGTTCTTGTTCTTTGTGTGCGTCCTCACGATGGGCACATTACATTCATAATTTATTTGTGAATAGCATTTTTTTTTTTCAAGATCTTATGAAATTACTTAAAACTTTGCATATTAACTCTTGTTATATGTATGAATGAATTGATTATTATTTTTTGATAAAAAATCATTAATAATGAGGTGTGGAACAGCGATCCACAGGTTGACACGAAGCTCCATGTTAAGGTCCAGTCACAGCAACGCGTAATGGCAGCAACTACGTGGTTGGTCTTCACGTGGATGTTGGTCGCTCTGGCCTTCATTACTGTCTACGGGAAACGCCAAAAAGCAAGTGAAGAAACTTATTTTCGTATTTTAAGCAATGACTGTCATTCTCTGTTTTTCTTTATGATTGACAGAAAAGAACTTAAAAAAAACAGTATTTTCAAAATATTCCTTCACTAACAGTACTTTCCTTTTCACTATAGTATTTGAGATGGTAGATCATGGTAGAGTATATGATATTGTGTATATAGACTTCAGAAAACCTTTGATAGAATTCTACACAGGAGATTGTTAAGGTATGAAGAGGCACGTGGAATAAGAGTAGAATTTATTTCCAGATTAGAGGCGTGGTTGACAGATAGGCAACAGAAAGTTTGCATAAATTGGAAGAAATCAGAGTGGGCACGCGTTAAAAGAGGTGTTCCACAGGGATCAGTGCTGGGCCCATTGTTTTTCGAAATCATAAACAACATACTATATGAAAGAATATATAGCGCCATAAGCAAATTTGCCAATGACACCAAAGTAGGCTGTCAGATTAATTCCGATGAGGGCACTAGAGCGATACAGGAAGATCTGGATAAGTTGATGCAGTGGTCAGAGAAGTGGCAGATTCAGTTAAAAGAAAGCAAATGTAAGTTCCTAAGCCTGGAGAGTGTACAAAGAACTTTCACAGCACACATTCAATTCAATTCAATTCAAGATTTATTTATCTGTAAAAAAATACAATGTGTGTTTTACATTTAAAGACAATAATTACAAAGATGGCCGTTAGCATGCCTAGCATGCCTGGGCATGCTAGGCCTTTCGGGCAGACTTAATACTAGTTCTTAATCTATATTACTAATTACATATGAGTACTAATTTCAAATTATTAAGTAGATTTACAATAGTGAGGTAGTTCAAGATAACTAGATTGTATTACAAATTACAAATGAGTACAAATTTCAAATGATTAAATAGATTTACAATAGTGACGTAGTTCAGAATATTTAGATTGTAAAAAAATTAGTAATAAGAATGGTTTTGTATTGACATGTCACAAAGTTTCTATTAAAGCTCCAATATTGAAGTATATCAGGCAAATTTAAGACTAGTTTCAGATTTATTAGACAATAACTATATTCGGGAATTTATGTTTACCGTCCTTTGGGCAGTGTTGGTGTAGATGAGGAGGATGTGTGTGCGTGAATCGGTAAGTACGACAAGGCACCTAATTTACTGGAAACGGTTGAAGGTCCTTTATCTGTATTCCCTGGAACGCAGGCGAGAGAGATATATGATAATATACAATTGGAAAATCCTAGGGGGATTAGTACCAAACTTGCACACAAAAATCGCTCCCATTGAAAGCAAAAGACTCGGCAGGAGATGTAACATTTCCCTAATGAAAAGTAGGGGCGCCACGAGTACACTGGGAGACAACACAATAAGTGTCAGGGGCCCAAGACTGTTCAACTGCCTCCAAGCATACATAAGGGGGATTACCAATAGACCCCTGGCTTTCTTAAAGAAGGCACTGGACAGGCACCTAAAGTCAGCACCTGACCAGTCGGGCTGTGGTTCGTACGTAACAGCCTGGCTGATCAGACCCTGTTCCCAAATGAGGCCTGGTCTCAGACAGAGCCGCAGGGGCGTTGACCCCCGAAACCCTCTCCAGGCAAACTCCAGGTAACAGGTTTTAGAATTTAACATAGTATGTTGCTGTCTAGATTACAGTAAAGGAGGTGCTTTTTAACAGTAGCCTTGAGTTGGTTGGCAAATAAGGAACCCTTGGAGTCTTCAGTAAGAGATTCCACATTTTAGGGCCTTTTATCCCAATTGGATTTTTACACAGGTTGATTCTAAAACGGAGCATATCAAAGAGATGTTTGCCTCGTATTAATTAGCAGTTCACTCTTTCCAAGTGACATAAACCATACCATCTGCAAAGATGCTGCTCTTCAGATCATAAAAGACCACTTAAATGTAATAGTACCAGCATCAGAGATAACAGAATCACGATTACGTAGCAACCAAGGTAGAAAACAGAGTGTTATGCTTAGATTTTACACTAAAGACAGGAAAAACGATCTAATAAGATCATCAATTAGAGCAAAAAAAGATGTTTATGTAAATGAGCGTCTCACAAAAAAACGTTAGAAACTCTTATACAGAGTAAGAAAACTTAAACGTAAGAATAATGACAAAATCCACCAGTGCTTCACACGGGATGGGAAAATCCTAGTAAGGAAAACAAATGTAGGTCGTGTTTACTATATCACAAATGAAAATGAACTGTCCAACTTCCTTCGAGATGCTAATCTTACAGAGACTGACCAACCTCAGAGACCAAATCCTTAGACTACGTTAGTGCATGTACATTATTGTCCTAGTAACTGCTACCTCACTATCTCAAATTTCTCACAAAATTGATTGTGTGACTTATTTTGTATTTTCCTGTATTAAAAGCAACTACACACCTCATTGTATTTGTAACTTTTTATATTTTTTTACTTTATTTGTAACCATTTGTTATATATTTTTTAATACATATTTACCATTACCATTTCCCAACCTTAACTATTTACAGTATTAATAATCACTATTTACTTAAAATTTGATTAAAACCTTTTTACTATTAGTCCACTCTACTTTATAAAATTAATCTCTATATTCTCTTAAAATAGTTCTATACATTCATTTATCTCTTATTGTTTTTATATATTCTAAAACTTCAACCAGTGCAATATTGAATTCAAATAGTTGTCCAAACCAAGTTAATACTAGTCATAGTAACTATTCCAACCATTTCATTAGCCAGTTCAATTAGTAAATCATCAACATTGTACAACTATCCTATATCTCTGTGAAATTTTTTTCAAAATTATAATAATCCAATGGTTAGTATATGTAACTTTTTATATAGTATATCTTTTTCTATAATTGCATTTACTGCTATATTTTTTAATACATATTTACCACTATCATTTTCCAACCTTAACTATATACAGTATTAGTGATCACTTTATTTACTTAAAATTTGATTAAAACCTTTTTTTACTATTAGTCCACTCAACTTTGTATTAGTAAATCATCAACATTGTACAAATATCCTATATCTCTGTGAAAAATTGTTCAAAATTATAAAAACCCAATTAGTTTGTAAGAATAATAAATCTAGTATCATATTAATAAGTTTAGCATATTTCCATTGTTCTCAAGTCTAGTTATACAATCACACTAAATCGTATGATTACAGGCATTGATCCTGACATCAACCTATTATTAAATGACTTACATGATTCCAATAGCAACTGTAATTACTACACGGAAGATCAAGGAAAGACATTACTCAGAGCCAACAATAAAATAACCATCTTTAATTACAATGTTAGATCTTTGAGCAAACATTATGATGACCTCACAGCACTACTCCAATCCCTCCAGACCAATATATCAATCATCACACTCACTGAGACCTGGCTAAAGCCTGATACTACAGATGTCTATGCCATCCCAGGTTACACAGGCATTTACAACAACTGTAGGACCGATCAGCGAGGGGGTGGAATAGTTATATATTACTCAGATCAACTTGAATGTATCAATAACTCTTGCACAAGGGATGAGAATGGAGAATATATTGTAGCTAAATTTAAATCAAAAGACCTGCAAAAAACCCTCACAGTGATAAACATCCACAGATTACCACAGTCAAACATTCACCACTTTAATGAAAAATTAGGAAACCTGATAACTGATGCACACATGAACAAAGACCATTTGCTGCTCACAGGAGATTTCAACATAAATCTCCTACATGACCAGGACCCACAGGTAACAGAATTCACAAACACTATGAACAACTGCTTATTACTACCAACAATATCTAAACCTACAAGAATCTCTGAGACGAGTATCACATTATTAGACCACATCTGGACTAACACTATATCCCCTCTGAAATCAGGCATAATCACAGACAACACCACAGACCACTACCCTACATTTCTCATAACCAACCTAGGTAATTTGCCCCAAGATATTTCAAAAGTTACCTTCAGACAACCAAATCTTTAAATGGGCTGCAGAAAACAATATGAAGTTCAATGATGAGAAGTTTCAATTACCGGGTTCGATTCCCGGCGGGTGGAAACATTTCGACGTGTTTCCTTACACCTGTTGTCATGTTCACTTAGCAGCAAATAGGTACCTGGGTTGTTAGTCGACTGGTGTGGGTCGCATCCTGGGGGACAAGATTAAGGACCCCAATGGAAATAAGACACAGTCCTCGATGACGCACTGACTTTATTGGGTTATCCTGGGTGGCTAACCCTCCGGGGTTAAAAATCCGAAGAAATCTTACCTTATCTTATTTAATGAATCTGTTTGTGTGTTAAGGGCGCCTAGAACTTCCAGCTTTGAAACCGGTCATTGGTTCCTTTATTCCTTGACGGATCCGACGAAATCCAGTCAGTGTATCACTTATTTTAATGAATCTTGTCCGGATTTTTTGGGCTACGCAAGACAGACCACTGGAAAATGATTTAACAGAGTAATAATGATCAGTTTGATACAAAAAGTATAACTTGCGTGTTGGAGAAAACCGGTGCTTCTGGCTGCTCCTACTTTGACGAAAGGCCGTACCTCTGCCACCCTGTTTTACCTCTGGCACCCTGTTTTACCACCTGAAGTTTTGGGCACTTATAGATCACTGTACTGTGTTTAGCTTTTCTAGATTTTTTTTTCTACCTCCACCACAACGATGCTGTTTTTCACTGTGGTTGACAGGGTGATAAAAGATCTTATGTTGATGTATACGGTCACTGGCAACTCACAACTCGACACTGTTTATCGTAATTTTACCAAGCTGGACACTTTACGTATTTCCTCAAGATTGTGTACCTATTCGTATTTCAATAGAAATTCTTTTTTACCAATGGTATCACTAGATTTAGGTCAGGTACACTAGCAGGTTTAGAAGATTATTAATACAGCTGACTTGCGTGGTAGGGTCCTGGCAACAGCTGGCAACTGATTACAAACATGAAACTCTTTAGGCCTAACACTTCAGCTTTAATTTTCACCTTAGCATTTATTATCTTATCTGTATACTACGGTACCACTGAGATATTCACTATAACATTATATCTGCACCCTATTTTCAGGGAGACTTTCCTTCCTCTGACAAAATTTGTTCTATTTTGTTATTTCACACGGCACTTAAGCCTAAGTTCCCCTCTGGGAGTATGGCTCTGCTATGTTACTGTACACTAATTTCCTTTTTTTTGACTCAGTGTAAATAATATAGGGAGGTACCACCTCTGGAACTGTACTGGGGACCCTCATCCTCAGAGAAAAGAATAAACTTGCTTCAGGAAAAACTCAAGGTTCTCCCTGAAGTTGTTTGAATATTGTTTTCTCCTACCACCCCTTATATTCTATATTCTACGTAGACTTTATTTATTGACAAAATACATTGATAAAAATACAATAGGGAGTAGAAGAACATAGATAACAACTTAGAGTTACATCTCGAATACTTTGTCCAGCTCCCAGGCAGTGGGCCATGTGCCCAGAATGCTGCAGGCATTTCCCCTCTGGATCGCAACACTAAGTCTCCGAAAGAGGAAGCTGGCGGCTCTGTGGTCCTTGGTTTCTATGATGAGTTTTTCACAAAAGCTCTTTGAGGAACTTTAGAGCACGCCCCATGCTCCAAGGGTCTCCGACCCTATTGGGATGAAGTTATGGCAAGGGGGAAGGCCTTCATATTTGCGGGTTTTCTGGGTCTCCCTGTGGCTGGCAGCTCCACCCCCATCAGCTACATAGTATGACAAGTAGGTGTCTGCCACTGTCTCGGCACAGGTGTAGTCCCAAGCAATCAGCTTACCATCCTTCCAGTGTAGCATAGTGGCTCCATCAGGACGCTTTTGACTTCCATCAGACCTCTGTACTTGGGGTTCCCGTTGAGGTGGGCAACGGGGTGTGGCGAAGCTTCTGTTTATGATGTCGTTGACCTCCTCATGTCTAGCATACTTCCCTTATGAGACCATGAAGTCCGAATTGATCAGCCTTAGACTACGTTAGTGCATGTACATTATTGTCCTAGTAACTGCTACCTCACTATCTCAAATTTCTCACAAAATTGATTGTGTGACTTATTTTGTATTTTCCTGTATTAAAAGCAACTACACACCTCATTGTATTTGTAACTTTTTATATATTTTTTACTTTATTTGTAACCATTTGTTATATATTTTTTAATACATATT
>WNWK01041458.1:0-16443 GCA_009830355.1 Cherax destructor | reverse complement strand
AACGTAAGATGATAACAACGTAAGTCGAGGTACCACTGTATGCCAAATTAACAACCTGGTTGATCCTCTCCTCCTGCTGTAGATATCCTGGTGTCTACTCTATTTCTTGCTTCATTTCTCCTCTTCAGTACTTTAGAGAAACTGGTCACTCTCTGACAGACTCGAGGAAAACAAATGAAGTGTTAGGCTTACCGACACCAATAATGCTCTTTTCTGTCTAGTCAAGAGATCATAGTCATCCTATAAACTGGTCCTCTGCTAAAACTGTTTTCCCTACTTCTTTCCCAGTTGCTGTCTTGTTGAATCTTCCCTAATTCACAACTTTCCTTGTATGAATCTTAGTCTTGGCTTTGTCTGTGTAGATGCCTTCATTTCTCATTACACTGTCAAATGCTCTAAACTCCAAAACACACGTGACTTAACCTGATCCTTTCTTCTCCCCCTCTCTCTGCCTCTTCTCCTTTCCTATTTTCTCTTTTTCTTTCTTTGTTTTTCCTTTCTTCTGCCTAGGGTGTCCTGTCCTTCAGTTACCCCCCCCCCCGACCCTTGTGGGTCATTAGCTCTCCTGCAGTGCTCCTCTTTTTTCTCCTTCTTTGACTGACCCCACTATTACTATGTACTACCATCCCTGCTACTTTTGCAAAAACCTTTACTTTTGTCTCCTTCCACCCTTCACTCCCTCTATATATATCTTGTCCCACATAAACCACTCTCCCTACTTTTTACTACTACAGTGGTCCCTCGGTTTTCGTGCATCTCCAAACTCGAACATTTATGTAAGTGTATTTTCGTAAGTGCTGTTGCAAGTGTATTTTTGGGGGTCTGAAATAGACTAACCTACATGACATTATTTCTTAAGGAAGTAAATTCGTTCGGTAATGGCACTTGAGCAGCATTCTGGAGCGAATTTTCGGCGAAAACTGAGGGACCACTGTACTACTACTACTACCGCCACCACCACTACTTTTTCCTACAGCTTTTGGTCCCGTCCCTGTCTGCTCGCCTATATATACTGGCTCCCTTTATCCTTCCTGTTACTGTGACTTTGAAAATGGTCCAAGATGGACCGAAATGTCGTCAAGAGCTTCTCTCTTTTATGTGTGGGTTACAGTGGTCCCCCGAGTAACGAAAAAACTTCATCCCAGAAGCCTGCTCAAGTGGCATTACCGAACGAATTTACTCCCTTAAGGAATAATGTCACGTAGGTTAGTCTATTTCAGGCCCCCAAAAATACACTTCCACAAGCACTTACAATATTATACTTACATAATTGTACGATTTCCGGGGTGTTCGTTACTCGAGGGACCACTGTATTTGTATAGTGTAGGGTCCAGAATAAACAATGCAGGCATTCCTGGCACTAAAATAACATTTCCTTTGTTCATTAGTTATGTTCCCAGGCTTTACTCATGAACTTCATTTTCATTTTTTATTCAAAGAATTTTTCTTCACAAATAAAAAATAGAAGATTTACTGTTATGCAATATTGTAATAATTGTATAAATAATATCAGTGCATTCGTGAACGCATATTAGATCCACAAGTTGGATGTGTATTGGATGAGTGAGATGATTTGTTTACTCTTGAATATCGGCAAAAATTTAACATTTCCGATACTTCGAGCTCAATTTCAAGATATTTTCAGTCATGAAACCAATCAAAATCATCTCTATTTCTATAATATATCTTCCATTCTATCAAACGAGACCAAGAAACCGAGGATACAACCATAAAAACCATACAAAATTGCTGTTTTAAACCAAAACACAGTTGCAGTTTTTTCTCATTATGCACTGCATGCTGCAGGATTTTTTTCATATGGTGCACATTTACTGCATAGACCCATTTTCTCATATCTAGGCCCAAATTTACCACTCAAAAGCTTATCTGAGTGAGCCGAGCTCATGCCATAGTACTACGGCACAGCCAGTGTAGTGGTTAAGCCTAAGATTACACTGGCAATAAAGGACATTAAGGGTATAGTATAAACAATAAATTTAGGAATTACAAGAACAAACAAGCAGATAATTATTACTTAAGATTATGAATCATCAGTTCTCAGGTTATAATATTGTTTACGTAACTGACACTCACCTGAAAAGCTTTCAGTGGGTGAAGAAAGGGTTGGGATGGTGGCTGCATGAGGGTCGAGGTTTGACTTGCTTGAATTAGGTTGATCTCTACAGATTGCAGTAAGTCTTGACCCTAGACAAATCAAAGTATATTTTTAAAGTTAATCTGGATTATCATTATTACACTCAAGGTTGGGAAAGTGCTAAACCAATAGGGGATCATACAGCACCTGGTAAATGGGAGGTAAAGAAAAATCTAATCAGTGAGAGTACCTCCAATTCCTCGGATCAAGATCTCTCCACTGCTTAATCAAGAAATAATGGTTTAATTCACAAATGGAATTACTAAACGTTGGTTTGCATCACTTATTTCTTAAACTCATCAACCTATAACCACAAACAATAGGTAACCCAAAGAAAATACAGGTCAGCCATCACTAATCCGGCAATCAGTTATCAGATTCCATCAGTAATCCGGCACTAATTTTGGCTAGCATAATTTCGAATTTCATCATTATACTGACTCAAATTTCATCATTATACTGACTCAGAAATTGTGCAGATGGTTGTAAATCCACATCAGCAAGCCAGTGGAGGAGAAAGCAGTGATGAAAATGAGGAAGATGTAGCAGAAAGTCTCTATTGATAGGTTAATTAAGTGTATTCTAACCTAACCACTCTGTAATCCGGCAAACTCACTAATCCGGCACACTACAGTTCCCAATAATGCCGGATTAGCGATGGCCGACCTGTACATCATTCATTCTCTTATTTTTTATTTTTTTTTATTAACACATCGGCCGATTCCCACCAAGGCAGGGTGGCCCGAAAAAGAAAAACTTTCATCATCATTCACTCCATCACTGTCTTGCCAGAGTGTCGTGTCAGTATCATATATACACTTGTGTAGTGTATCTTTCCTTTTATACAGCTGGTCCCTTTGCGTGTGACGTCACGGTACCCGCTGACGTCAGAGGCTCAGCGCATGTGCACAGCCTCTCATAGGCACTCTCCCTCACTAACGTTAGACCTACAGGCGAGACAGACGGGTGGCTGGACTCTCCTTCACTTACTGTAAATATACCGTAACCATCCAACAAGGAGTATCTTTGACCTCCTATATATCTCTCCCAAGACCCACGCGACAAGAGGGGTGCTTTACACTACAGTTATAAAACTGAAACATTAACACCCCTCCTTCAGAGTGCAGACACTGTACTTCCCATCTCCAGGACTCAAGTCCGGCCTGCCGGTTTCCCTGAATCCCTTCATAAATGTTACTTTGCTCACACTCCAACAGCACGTCAAGTATTAAAAACCATTTGTCTCCATTCACTCATATCAAATAAGCTCACTCATGCTTGCTGGAAGTCCAAGCCCCTCGCACACAAAACCTCCTTTACCCCCTCCCTCCAACCTTTCCTAGGCCAACCCCTACCCCGCCTTCCCTCCACTACAGATTTATACACTCTCAAAGTCATTCTGTCTCGTTCCATTCTCTCTACATGTCCGAACTACCTCAACAACCCCTCCTCAGCTCTCTGGATAATAGTTTTGGTAATCCCGCACCTCCTCCTAATTTCCAAACTCCGAATTCTCTGCATTATATTCACACCACACATTGACCTCAGACATGACATCTCCACTGCCTCCAGCCTTCTCCTCATTGCAACATTCATCGCCCATGCTTCACACCCATATAAGAGTGTTGGTATAACTATACTCTCATACATTCCCCTCTTTACTTCCATGGACAAAGTTCTTTGTCTCCACAGACTCCGAAGTGCTCAACTCACCCTTTTTTCCTCATCAATTCTATGATTCACCTCATCCTTCATAGACCCATCTGCTGACATGTCCACTCCTAAATATCTGAATACATTCACCTCCTCCATACTCTCTCCCTCCAATCTGATATCCAATCTTTCGTCACCTAATCTTTTTGTTATCCTCATCACCTTACTCTTTCCTATATTCACTTTCATTTTTCTTCTTTTACACACCCTACCAAATTCATCCACCATTCTCTTATACTCTGTTAATACATTATCATTCATTCTGTTATACTGTTAATACATTATCATTCATTCTGTTATACTGTTAATACATTATCATTCATTCTGTTATACACTGTTAAGCTTAACACAGAGTTTCTAAAATAATTAACATGTGCAGCTTAAAGACAAGTCAGCATAAGCTTAGTAAGCAGATTCCATTCCTGAAAAATTGACAAAAACTGAAAGAGTGAATTACACAAAGCATATATCATGTGTGAAAACTAAGATCATATTTTATATTTCTTCAAGTTAACCCCCTGATAAAACATTTATTTTTAAGTGATGGAAGAGAAAACTTAGGTAGAGTCTGGTAGCCATATTATTGGGTTAGGATGTGTGATACACTTCCTGCTGACTCAGTAGTGAGTTCTGGTGATTGGCTGGGCCATTAGTAAGTCATATACTCCTGTACGTAGCAGTCTACACATGAACAGCTGTACATAGCACTTGGTACACTTGGGTACAATACTTATACTGTATGCAGCAGTCAGTACGTGAACACCTGTACGTAGCACTCAGTACACCTGGGTACAATACTTACACGCAGCAGTCCCTACATGTGCGCAGCTGCACATAGCAGGCAGTACATGTGAGGCCCTGTACCTATACATGCAGCAGTGAGTACATACATCTGAGCACCTGTACACAGCAGTGAGCACCTGTACACAGCAGTGAACACCTGTACACAGCAGTGAGCACCTGTACACAGCAGTGAGCACCTGTACACAGCAGTGAGCACCTGTACACAGCAGTGAGCACCTGTACACAGCAGTGAGCACCTGTACACAGCAGTGAGCACTGTACACAGTAGAGAGCACCTGTAGAGAGCAATTAATACATTCAAAATATTTTTTTTGGGGGGAGGGGGTAAAAGCCAGTCAAAAACTCAGGGAGGGTCAAGGTGCCTTGTCCTGCCTGTGCATAATACAATAAACTATGGTGGTCCTCAAACCAAGTAACACAACTGCACAATTCCACTTCTCCTTCTGCTGAATGACTCATCTGACTTTATTGAATAACCATAATACAATCTGTTCAAACTTCTAAACATAATGAGGACACCTAAGCAAGGCTCCCCTTTTGTAGCTTTGGTTTGGTAGTTTACAATTTCCCTAAAAAAAAAAAAAGCGAGATAAACTTATATACAATCAGGACAAATGATCTGCTTCTATAACTACAGTTTGGTAGTTAGAATTTCCTTATAAAAGTGAGGTAAACTATTATATTTCAAACTCCTGTGTGCTCCCTGTGGTCTCATGGTTACATTGTCTTTTTATTTCCTTGCAAGTTTACATTGAGATTTTGTAATTACAATAATGAGTTGCAGTGCAAAGAGAGCCACTATCATGCCATGGCAACTTTTGCTACTCTTCGTTGTTCCCACTTTTGTTTCATTCTGATGGCTTTGTACCTCCCTTTTCCAATACCAAAACCAACCTTGAAACATATACAAGCTGTGTATAAATAAATAATACTTTTTATAAATGAACATTTCTTGAAGCATGAGTATAGTATAAACAATACAGTGGTACCTCGGTTTACGATATTTTTTCGTTCCAGAATGCTGTTCAAGTGCCATTACCAAACGAATTTATCCCCATAAGGAATAATGTAAAATAGACTAGTCCTTTTACACCCCCAAAAATACACTTACAAAAGCATTTAAAAAAATAAACTTACATAAAAGGGCGATTTTGGGGACCATCGTAAACTGAGGTACCACTGTATTTCAAATTTAGAACACAGTAACCCCCTCAATATTACAGCAATATCAGTTGAATAAATTGAACTTTCAGTTTCTTTAACTTCTATGTTTACTGTAGTACAGCTGTAAATCATGAGCTCTGTACTATATGAAGAGTATTTAAATGATTTTGTTGTTGATTTTTAATAATACAGTGGAACCTTGGTACTCGAACTTAATTCGTTCCAGAATGCTGTTCGAGTGCCAATTTGTTTGAGTATCGAACAAATTTTTCCCAACCAGTGTTCTTCTTGGTTGGCTGTTATCACTAATCTTCGTAGGCCCCATGGCAACTTATTTATACAAATAATATAAAAAAACAAAGAATGAAAAGAAACACAAAATAGTTTACAGCGAAGTTCTGGCAGGTTGTGGTTGGTTGGTTGAGTGCCTAGCAAACGGTCAACTACCAAACAATTTTTTTTACCCAACAAAGCGTTTGAATACCAAATTGTTCGAGTAGGGAGCTGTTCAAGTACCAAGGTTCCACTGTACAGTGGACCCTCTGTTTTTGTTTATCTCCGTTATCACCAATTTCAGTTTTCGCCGACTTTTTTTGTGGAAATATTGGCTCCTTTTTTGCCGATTGGCTCCGTTTTCGGTAATGGTACGGAACCTGTCCAGTGCCCAGCGTGCATACAAAGCCCACCTCCCATGCACATTCTCAGACAGTGTAGCATTGTTTCTGGTTGAGTGAACATTATCCTGCGAGTTCAAACAAAACATTTCTTAACAATCCATTGTTTTTGGCCCTTGATTATTGTGTGTGACTACTAAATAAGCCACCATGGGCCCAAAGAAAGCTCCTAGTGCCAGTCTTTTGGTAAAGAAAGTGAGGAACACCACAGAAGTGAAGAAAGAAATCATAGAAAAATATGATAGTGGCATACGTATTGCCGAGCTCGGCAGGATACACAATAAGGCTCCATCAACCATCAGTTCCATTGTGGCGAAGAGAAAAGAAATCACGGAACCTGATGTTGCGAAAGGGGTGAATACGATAACAAAACAGAGACCACAAACAACTGAAAATATGGAGAAATTGTTGTTGGTGTGGATAAACCAAAAACAGATAGCAGGTGATAGTGTTGTTCAATCCATCATTTGTGAAAAAGCAAGGCAGCTGCATGCCGATCTTGTCAAGAAAATGCCTGGAACCAGTGCTGATCTCAGTGAATTTAAGGCCGGCAAAGGCTGGTTCGAAAAATTCAAGAAGCAAAGTGGCATACACAGTATTATAGGGCATGGTGAGGGTGCCAGTTCAGACAAACATGCAGCTGAAAAATTTGTACGCAAATTCAAAGAATATGTACAGGCTGAAAAATTCAAACCCCAACAAGTGTTTAATTGTGACGAAACAGGCCTGTTTTGGAAGAAAATGCCAAAGAGGACTTACATCATGCAGGAGGAAAAGGCACTACCAGGACACAACCCTATGAAAGACAGGCTAACTCTCTTGTTCTGTAGTAATGCTAGTGGGGATTTAAAATTGAAGCCTTTACTTGTGTATCACTCTGAAAATCCCAGAGTGTTCAAGAAAAAAAGTGTCGTCAACAGTAAATTGTGTGTGATGTGGAAGGCTAACAGTAAGGCATGGGTCACAAGAGAAATTTTCCTTGACTGGTTTAACCCTTTCAGGGTCCAAGAACCCTCTCCGAAACTCGTTCTCAGGGTCCAAGATTTTAAAAAAAAATTATTTTTTCTTATGAAATGATAGAGAATCTTTTTCCGATCATAACACCACAAAAATTATGAAATTTGATCGAAAACTAACGGAATTATGCTTTCGCGAAGTTATCGGTATCGATGACATTTACACATCGCCGATTTTGCCCACTTTGAGCCCTATTTTCGGCACATTCCAATGTTTCAGTCTACTAAAATTATAGCTAATTCGCTAGAACTCCATTTCTTCTATCGAGTACAAGAAACTGCCTATTTACCAATTTCAACTATCCAAAATAGTGGTCAGAAAATGACAATTTGGCCAATTTCACACAAATTTCAAACGATGCCAATTTCAAAATAGGGTCCAGAATAAACAAGGCAGACATTCCTGGCCCTAAAATAACATCTTCTCTGTTCATTAGTCACGTCTCCAGGCCCCTCTTACATTACTTTTGCTTTCCATTTTGAATTTTTATTCTCACAAAAAATAGAAGATTTACTGTTATGTATACAACTGCATCATTGTAAAAATGGTATAAATAATATCAGCGCACTTGTGCAAGAATATTAGACTCGCCAGTTGATGTGTATTGGACGCATGGTGTGATTTGTTTACTCTTGAACATTGGCCAAAATCGAACATTTTCACTACTTTGCGCTCAGTTTCAAGGTACTTGTCATCGTGAAACCAGTCAAAATTACCTCTTTTTCTGTAATATATCATCTATTCTATAAAATGAGACTAAGAAAACGAGAATACAAGCATAAATACCATACGAAAATAGACTGCAAAGTCGCTGTTTTAAACCAAAAACACGGTCAGAGTTCTTTTTTCCTCATTATGCACTGTGTGGTGCAAGAATTTTTTTATACTGTGCACACAGACCCAATCTCTCACATCTAGGCCTAACAGCCTGTTTCTGCTTGATTTGAGGGTGCTAGAATTTAGGCATACTAGTACATCCAAAACCCTGGGGTGTAAGCCGTACTAGTACGACCAAAACCCTGAAAGGGTTAATGAAGTGTTTGGCCCGAGTGTGAAGAAATACATCCTGGAAAAGAAATTGGGACTCAAGTGCCTCCTGGTAATGGACAATGCTCCTAGTCATCCTCTAGACTTGGAAGACCAATTGTCTAAGGAATTCAGTTTTGTAACAGTGAAGTTCTTGCCTTCTAACACCACTCCTCTCATCCAGCCCATGGACCAGCAGATCATTGCAAACTTCAAAAAACTGTACACCAAAGCAATGTTTCAAAGGTGCTTTGAAGTGACCTCGGACACTGAATTGACCCTAGGAGAGTTCTGGAGGGATCATTTCAATATCTTCAATTGCATAAGCCTTATAGATAAGGCTTGGGAGGGAGTGACTTCCAGGACGATGAACTCTGCTTGGAGAAAGTTGTTGCCAGATTGTGTCCAAGAGAGGGATTTTGAAGGGTTTGGGGCTGACCCTGAGGAGCCTATGCCAGTTGTGGAATGTATTGTGGCATTGAGGAATTCCATGGGGTTGGATGTGAGTGGCGATGATGTGGAAGAGTTGGTGAAGGACCACAATGAAGGGCTAACCACTGAAGAGCTGCAAGAGCTTGAGCTGCAACACCATCAAACCACAACTCAGGAAATTGCTTCACAGGAAGAGGAAGAAACATGGAAGAAGGTGCCTCCTTCAAAGATTATGGAGATTTGTGCAATGTGGACTACGATGCATTCATTTGTGGAGGAACATCACCCTGACAAAGATGTTGCAAGCCATCTCGGCCACATGTACAATGGCAATCTCTTGTCTCATTTTAGGGACATTTTAAAGAGATGCCAGAAACAGAGCTCTCTGGACAGATATTTAGTGCCACAGGTGTGCAGTGACTCTCAAGCTGGTCCTAGTGGCATTAACCCTTTGGGGGTCCCAGGGGTCTCTCTGAAACTCGTTCTCAGGGTCCACGAATTTAAAAAAAAAAAAAAAAAATCTTTTTTCCGATCATAACACCACAAAAATTATGAAATTTGATCGAAAACTAACGGAATTATGCTTTCGCGAAGTTAGCGGTATCCAAAACATTTATGCATCGGCGATTTCGCCCACTTTGAGCCCTATTTTTGGCAAATTCCATTGTTTCAGTCTATTAAAATTATAGCTATTTCGCTAGAACTCCATTTCTTCTATCGATTGAGTACAAGAAACCGCCTATTTACCAATTTCAACTACCCAAAATAGTGGTCAGAAAATAGCAATTTGGCCAATTTCACACAAATTTCAAATGATGCCAATTTCAAAATAGGGTCCAGAATAAACAAGGCAGACATTCCTGGCACTAAAATAACATCTTCTCTGTTCATTAGTCACGTCTCCAGGCCCCTCTTACATTACTTTTGCTTTCCATTTTGAATTTTTATTCTCACAAAAAATAGATTTACTGTTATGTATACAACTGCATCATTGTAAAAATGGTATAAATAATATCAACGCACTTGTGCAAGAATATTAGACTCTCCAGTTGATGTGTATTGGACGCATGGTGTGATTTGTTTATTCTTGAACATCGGCCAAAATCGAACATTTTCGCTACTTCGCGCTCAGTTTCAAGGTACTTGTCATCGTGAAACCAGTCAAAATTATCTCTATTTCTGTAATATATCATCTATTCTATAAAATGAGACTAAGAAAACGAGAATACAAGCATAAATACCATACAAAAATAGACTGCAAAGTCGCTGTTTTAAACCAAAAACGCGGTCAGAGTTTTTTTTTCTCATTATGCACTGTGTGGTGCAGGAATTTTTTTATACTGCGCACACTGACTGCACAGACCCATTCTATCACATCTAGGCCTAACAGCCTGTTTCTACTTGATTTGAGGGCGCTAGAATTTAGGCATACTAGTACGTCAATAACCCCAGGGCGTAAGCCATACTAGTTCGACCAAAACCCCGAAAGGGTTAAAAGACAAAGAAGGGAAGTGACCCCATTTGGGGACTTGGTACCTAGAGTCCTTATGGAGGGAGATTCCCCTTCCAAAGAATAGCCTCTCTTCCCTTTCCCCTCCTCCCTGTCTTCCATCCAGCAACATCAGTCTTCAATAAAGGTAAGTGTCATGTTGAATATTCATTCTTTTGTGCATGTAAATCTATCTTTAAGGCCCCCCAAAAAAAATTTTTAATACTTCTGGGTGTCTGGAACGGATTAATTGGATTTACATTATTTCTAATGGTGAAAATGGTTTCAGTTTTCCCCGATTTACGTTTTCGCTGATCTCTCTGGAACGGATTAAACACGAAAACGGAGGTTCCACTGTATTACTGATTTAACAGACACTCAGACAACTTCCCCTATTAGTCCATTACAGTTGAACCTCGGTTTTCATATGCTCTGGTTTTCGTAGGATTTGGTTTTCGATGACTTTTTTTCACTGAAATTTTGTCCCAGTTTTCGTACATCTGCTCAGTTTTCGTAGAGTTGCCATACCAAATGCGTCCGCCTGCTCGCGCCCACACAAAGAATCCCATGCGTTGTGACTCAGTTTGCCTTTGTTTCTCGTTGAGTGAGCATCACCCCACGCGTTCATCCGAAACATTTCATAATATGTAATCCATTGTTTTTTGTGATTGTTTATTGAGTGCAACTGCTAAATAAGCCACCATGTGGCCAAAGAAAGCTCAGAGTGCCAGCCCTTTGATAAAGAAGGTGAGAAACACAATAGAATTCAAGAAAGAACTCGTAGCAAAGTACGAAAGAGGAATGAGTTGCAAAGTTTTGTTGAGAAATATCACCCTAACAAAGCTGTTGCAAGCCGTGTCTGCAACATGTTCAATGACAATGCCTTGTCCCATTTTAGGCAAATCTTAAAGAGACGCCAGAAACAGATCTCTCTGGACAGATTTTTTGTGCGACAGGGGTCCAGTGACTCTCAAGCTGGTCCTAGTGCCAGTAAAAGACAAAGAAGGGAAGTAACCCTGGATAGGGCTCTGATACCTGAAGTCCTTATGCTTATTTATTTCTCATTGTTTTCTGTATGTAAAACTATAGTTCTTCTCTATAAAATGTATTTTTTGTTAATATTTTTGGGTGTCTGGAACGGATCAATTGGATTTACATTATTTCTTAAGGGAAATATTGCTTTTTTCGTTTGAATCGGTTTTTGTCAGACTTTTTGGAACGAATTAATCACGAAAACCGAGGTTCCACTGTACATATATCGAAGGATAACTGAACAACAGAACTTACTGTGGTCAAGTTCCCCAGCATTGTAGAATGCTCTAAAGGTGCCCATTGGTGTTCCTTTAAAGTCACATCTGCAACTGGTTCTTCTGATCTGTTGAGTACAACACTATAACAATACTCAAAATAATTATGAAATATTACATGAGTACTGGAACTAGGTAATTCATTTGGGCTAGGCAAAAATTTTTTTAGTGGGTTTGGGTTTCATAAGGACCTGCAAAGTATGGGCCAGTAGACCTTCTGCAGTGTTCCTCCTTTCTTATGTTCAGTCCCAGATATGTTGAGACATATACTGGCAAGTCTCCCTACACCTGCTGCCTCTGTTCACATGGTAGTATGTTATTACATTTATGGGGAAAGCGCTAAACCCTTTGTGGTCATACAATGCTCAGGAGAAAGGGAGGCAATCTGGTTCAATCTAAGGGAGATAAGGTCTAATTCTTGGATCATGAGTCCTTCACTGGCATCAAGGTGTCCCGTAGCTCAGTTGGGGGCGCACTCATCTCACATACTGGTACGGGTGGAAACATTAGGGCATAGTTCCTCAAGACACTTGCTGTCCCTGTTCACTTAGCAGTAAGTAAGTACCTGGGTGTTAGTTGACTTGTGTGGGTCGCATCCTGTGGATAAAATTAACCCAAGTTGCAGGAAATGCTCTTCAAAACCAGGGGCTTTGAATATAGTATGACATTGATGTCAGCTATGGTCTGTATAAGTTGTATCATGTACTTGTAGAAATAAAGCTTATTATTATTATTATTATAAGGAACCTCCTTTAAAGCGACCTAGCAATGAATAAGCAACTGGGTGCTGAGTGTCATGGGGTCACATCCTGAAGAATAGAATCAAAAGACTCTGGGTACATAACATACAAAATTATGTTCAATGGTCTTGAGGGTACAACACATGCTGGGGACACATAAGAAGTACAATATTTAGATTTAACCTTCGATAACCCCAAAAAAGTTAAAACAATGTGACTTAATTTCCATTAGGGTCCCTTGCTTGGCTTTCTTGGGTTATCCTGAGATAATAGAACTCCAGGATTAATAGGACTCCAGGATTAATAGGACTCCAGGGTTAATAGGCCTCCAGGGTTACGAGGCCTCCAGGGCTAACTGGGTGTGTTTCATGCAGGTTACAAGCCTAAACCTACAAGGGTCATACAGAAGGAAGGTTACAAGCCTGGCCCATAGCTTGAGGACGGAGGATCGAGCCTCGGCCATTCGGGTTTGGTGCTTTATGATGATGTTGAAGGGGAAGCGCTAAATCCGTAAGGGAAGCCAGGGAGGAGGGGGTCACACAGCGCCTGAGAAATGGGTGACAAGTGCCGATCCAGGGAAAGTGATCGAGCTTCTGCCACTTTCGGTGACCCATATGGGCTTGGTGCTTTATGACTGTTGTTTATATTGAAGGGGAAGCGCTAAACCTGTAAGGGTAGGGGGTGTCACACAGCACCTGAGAAGTGGATGGCAATCAGTTTCGATCCAAGGAAAAAGATCGAGCCTCTGCTACTTTCGGTTACCCATAAGGGTTTGGTGCTTTATGATGATGTTGAAGGGAAGCGCTAAACCCGTAAGGGAAGGGGGGGAGGTCACACAGCGCCTGAAAAATGGGTGTCAATCAGCTCCGATCCAAGGAAAGGGATCGAGCCTCTGCCACTTCCAATAACCCGTAAGAGTTTGGTGCTTTATGACTGCTCTTTATTTTCAAAGGGAAGCTCTAAATCCGTAAGGGAAGGCCGGGGAGGCCTCACACCGCCTGAGAAACGGGTTTCAAGAAGTTCCGATCCAAGGAGAGGGAGGACAAGCACAATCCCCCGGGATCAAGAGCACCTCCCTCGCCTAGATCAAGAGCACCTCCATCAAGGTGCAATAAACAGGGTAGAAACATGGTTTAAAAAAAAAAAAAGCAAAATCCCAATTTTAAGAGGAATGTGCAGCCGCCCATTTTCACCATCACCTCATTGATTGTCGATGCGGAGTGACGTCAAACGCATCGTAAAATTCCTCTGTGTCGCTTTCAGATGACATCTTTCCTAGTAACGTCACTGTCTGCCACGTAAACTTCCATTTATGATGTGTTTAGTTGACAAAAGTTGGTCGACCAAACCCCAATGTACGTCAGCTGACGGTAGCCATTGTTGTTTACGCCTTAATAATGCTCTCCCATTGGTCAATTACTAGTGATGTCACGGCAGCCATTGTTGTTTATGCCGTGATACTGCTCTCCCATTGGTCAGCCTCTAGTGACGTCACTGCTTGCATGCACACGCATAGGATCATGTATACATACATGTACTCACCTAATCATATAAGTTGCAGGTCTGGTCTGGCAAGTGGCTGCTAGAGTTCAATCCCATCAAGTGCAAGGTTGTGAAGACTGAAAAAAGGTAAAGAAGACCGGAGATGGAGTACAGGTTCAGGAGCAAAGACTGCAAACTTTACTCCAGAAGGTCCTCGGGGTGAGCATTGTTCCCAGCACATTACCTGAGGTGCTATCTACTGAATAACTACTGCAGCAAACTCACGTCTGGAGTATACCTGGAGGGGGTGTCGAAGATCAACGTCCCTGTAGCCCGGTCCATGATCAGGACCTGATCAACCAGGCTGTTACTGCTGGCCGCACGTAAATAAACCACAGCCCGGCTGGCCAGGTACTGACTTTAGTAGTCTGCCCAGCACCTTAAAGATAACAATTAATATTTGCACCAATAACTCATTACAGTTGTGACCGGGTGTAGACTTGTAAATTGCTCATTGCTTTATAAATTGTTTATCATTGCAACCATGTATAAAAGTAAGTTAGTAAATTTATTACATGATTCATTACATTTGAAACTTGTGAGTTCATTACCTTTGTACCTTGTTCAGCTATCAAAACTTTGGGGCCCAGTCTCTGGACCCATTATATACCTCTATAATCTGTAAATACCTTTGTAACTTGTCATGATTGTGACCAAATCTACCTGAGTTCATTACCCTTGTAACTTGCTCAGCTATCAAACTTTGAGGCCCAGTCCCTGGACCCATTATGTACCTCTGTAATCTTTTGACTACCGCCCACAGGATGGGTATGGGGTGCATAATAAAGATATTAAACTAACTAACTCTTGGGCCTTGAAGACAGCCAGGGGTCTATTGGTAATCCCCCTTATGTATGCTGGGAGGCAGTTGAACAATCTACACATATGCTGCTATGTATGATAATCTATGTAACTGTATTTGTGTATACCTGAATAAACTTACTTACTTGGGCCCCTGACACTTAATGTTTTGTCTCTTAGTGTACTCAGGGCATTCCTGCTTTTCACTGGGGGGGATGTTGCACTGCCTGCCGAAGAATAGCGCTGGAGAGAAGTCTTCTTAGTCGTAGAAATAGAGCAAGGGCTTAACCCAGCAGCTAAGGCGATCGTGGGGCAGACTTGAGAACAGGAATAGCAGGCTCTCCTGTTGATGAGACTTCTGTGGGGTGAGCGGGGAGGACGGGACAGGCGAAGATTAGCGCTAGAGAGGAGTGTAGAAATTGATCCAGGGCTTAACCCAGCAGCTAAGGCGAAAGTGGGTCAGAGGGGCGAACAGCTCAAGGTACCTGTCATAGAATCCAAAGTTTATTTGTAAATAGGGTTAGGAGCAGGTTCATACAAGGAATAGAAAAGGTTGTGTTGGTTTGTGGGTCTGCAAATGTCTTCGTCAATGAGTGAGGTCCAGTAGTCATGTCGTGTCTCAAGTTTGTCTATCTGTCTGTCACTGAGAGTCTTCCAGTACAGATTCAGCGCAGGGATGTCTAACTGGGAATGGAGAGACTCGCTTGTGGCGAAGTCCTCCCATCTGACATCAAGTACCCAGCGCAGAGCCTTGTTCTGGACACGCTGCAGTTTAAGTAAGTTTGTTTTGGCTGCAAGAGAGAGGGCTAGAGGAGAGTAAGTTATCAGAGGGCGTATTAGGGATTTATAGAGATGTAGTTTGGTGCGTTGGGAGGCATGTTGCAGCTTGTAGAGGCCCGCAAGGGCCTTGCTAGCTACTGCATGCTTTGAGTGAATATGTTTGTGTAAGCAAAGAAGGTAGTCAAGATTAATGCCAAGGACTGTGACAGATTGTGTGATGGGGATGTAGGTGCGGGTGTCAGCTGTTCTGAGCTCGACAGGTAATGGAGGATCACGTTTCCTATAGTTAAAATATGTAATGCTTAAATCCATTAACAAAAGGCACCAATATGAAAAACAATACAGAAGGGGTCTAATAACCAGAGAACAATCCAAACGCTACTCATCAATTCTTACCAGCCTGATAAGGAGATCAAAAAAATTGTATTATGAGAACAGACTCCAGAACATAAAAGGTGATATGAAAAAGACCTGGAAGACCCTATCTGCAATTCTAGGAAATATTAAGATAGCGAAAAACAACACCATCAAATTATCAAGAGCAGATGAACCCCTACTCTCACCTACTGAGACAGCAAACAGACTTAATGTTTTCTTCTCCACCATAGGAAAGAATCTAGCGAGTAAAATCCCAAGCTCAAACACCCGTCCAACAGAGTACCTCACAAACACCTACCCTAATACGCTATTCCTAGCTCCTACCAACCCAATTGAAGTCTCGCTCATAATCAACACCCTTAAAAACAAGGCAGGAGACATAAACAGCTTACCAACTTTTATGTACAAAAGCTTCACAGGT
>WNWK01041457.1:0-16443 GCA_009830355.1 Cherax destructor | reverse complement strand
ACCAGGTCCACATTACACTCTCACCAGGTCCACATTACACTCTCACCAGGTCCACATTACACTCTCACCAGGTCCACATTACACTCTCACCAGGTCCACATTACACTCTCACCAGGTCCACATTACACTCTGTTCATTCCTTTTTGCTGTGTTTTTTAACTCAACTCACGAAAGTGAATTAAAGGTAGCTAGAATGAAGTTATGTTTCTGCTGAAATCCTTTGTTGCCAGTAAAGGAAATCAGGTCCTTGTGTTTACCTTAAGGACACTCCCAAACATCTCAACTGATACGGATTCCATTAAATAATAAGCGTTCATATGTGAACTTTAAGGCGGTCCTTTGGGAACGTTATTTGCTGGAGCTCCTACTCTTAAGAACATAAGAACATAAGAAAGGAGGAACACTGCAGCAGACCTGTTGGCCCATACTAGGCAGGTCCTTCACAATCCATCCCACTAACAGAATAATTGCCCAACTTAATTTCCAATTCTACCCAAGAAATAAGCTTTGAAGATTCTATTAACTCAAGTGCGAGTCCCACTTAAATCCAACCCCTCTCACTCATGAATTTATCCAACCTAAATTTGAAACTACCCAAGGTCCTAGCTTCAATAACCCTACTTGGCAGACTGTTCCACTCATCAACTACCCTATTTCCAAACCAATATTTTCCTATATCCTTTCTAAATCTAAACTTATCCAATTTGAATCCATTATTGCGGGTTCTCTCTTGGAGAGATATCCTCAAGACCTTATTTATATCCCCCTTATTAATACCCATCTTCCACTTATATACCTCGATCATGTCTCCCCTCATTCTTCGTCTTACAAGTGAATGTAATTTAAGGGTCTTCAATCTTTCTTCATACGGAAGATTTCTAATGCTATGAATTAACTTTGTCATTCGTCGCTGAATGTTTTCTAACGAATTTATATCCATTCTGTAAAATGGAGACCAGAACTGAGCTGCATAATCTAGGTGAGGCCTTACTAATGATGTATAAAGCTGTAATATAACCGCTGGACTTCTGTTGCTTACACTTCTTGATATAAATCCCAGTAATCTATTTGCTTTATTTCTTACGCTTAGGCATTGCTGACTTGGTTTGAGGTTGCTGCTTACCATAACCCCCAAATCCTTTTCGCATTCTGTACGGCTGAGTTCAACATTGGTAAATTAGACACATGTGCAACACTTGGGTATCTTTATTGAGGAAACGTTTCGCCACACAGTGGCTTCATCAGTCCATACATAGGAGAATCGTGAAGAACAGGAGGAGTGTGAGGTTGTCAGGCCCTCAATCTTGAGTAGATGTTGTCAGTCCATCAATCTTGAATAGAATAACAGCATATGAGCAGAGGAACCTTATATACTGTAGACAGGAGAGGTGCAGCAGTTGTAGGAGGTGTCACATTTGTTCAATGTGGAAGTAGGTCGTGCCCAAGGAATAGGCAAGCGAAGAAATCCCTGTATTAAGATACCAAGATGTTGCAGTGTCAGACAGGATGTGAATGAATGGTTCAGAGAACCGACGAGTTGGTAAATTAGACACATGTGCAACACTTGGGTATCTTTATTGAGGAAACGTTTCGCCACACAGTGGCTTCATCAGTCCATACATAGGAGAATCGTGAAGAACAGGAGGAGTGTGAGGTTGTCAGGCCCTCAATCTTGAGTAGATGTTGTCAGTCCATCAATCTTGAATAGAATAACAGCATATGAGCAGAGGAACCTTATATACTGTAGACAGGAGAGGTGCAGCAGTTGTAGGAGGTGTCACATTTGTTCAATGTGGAAGTAGGTCGTGCCCAAGGAATAGGCAAGCGAAGAAATCCCTGTATTAAGATACCAAGATGTTGCAGTGTCAGACAGGATGTGAATGAATGGTTCAGAGAACCGACGAGTTGGTAAATTAGACACATGTGCAACACTTGGGTATCTTTATTGAGGAAACGTTTCGCCACACAGTGGCTTCATCAGTCCATACATAGGAGAATCGTGAAGAACAGGAGGAGTGTGAGGTTGTCAGGCCCTCAATCTTGAGTAGATGTTGTCAGTCCATCAATCTTGAATAGAATAACAGCATATGAGCAGAGGAACCTTATATACTGTAGACAGGAGAGGTGCAGCAGTTGTAGGAGGTGTCACATTTGTTCAATGTGGAAGTAGGTCGTGCCCAAGGAATAGGCAAGCGAAGAAATCCCTGTATTAAGATACCAAGATGTTGCAGCTGGTAGGTGCTAGGGTTATGAACATTCCCGAGCTTTAGAACTTTGCATTTATCTATATTGAACTGCATCTGCCATTTTTCTGACCAGGAATTGAGTTTGTCTAAATCCTCCTGAAGTTCCGTGACATCTACGTCTGAATCGATTATCCTACCTATCTTCGTGTCATCAGCGAATTTGCTCATATCACTAGTAATTCCCTCGTCAAGGTCATTTATATATATTATAAACAACAACGGGCCCAAAACCGATCCCTGTGGAACGCCACTTGTTACAGATCCCCACTCAGATTTAACCCCATTAATGCACACCCTCTGCTTCCTATTGGTGAGCCATGACTCGATCCATGAAAACACTTTTCCTCCAATGCCGTGAGCAGCCACTTTCTTTAACAGTCTCTGATGTGGTACTCTATCAAAAGCCTTACTAAAATCCAAATAAACAATATCGAATTCTTTATCATGATCAACTGCCTCAAAAGCCTTACTGAAAAAGTTAATAAATTAGTTAGGCAGGAACGGCCCCTGGTGAATCCATGTTGAGTATCATTAATCAAATTATGCCTATCGAGATGGCTTCTTATGTTATCAGCTATAATCGACTCTAATAATTTGCCTACAATTGAAGTTAGACTTATTGGGCGGTAATTTGATGGTAACGACTTGTCCCCTGCTTTAAAAATAGGAATTACATTAGCCATCTTCCACGTATCAGACACTACACCTGTTTGAAGAGATAGGTTAAAAATGTTAGTTAAGGGTTCACAGAGTTCAATTTTGCATTCCTTAAGAACCCTTGAAAAAAGCTCATCAGGGCCTGGCGATTTATTTTGCTTCAAACGGTCTATCTGTTTGATAACCATTTCGCTAGTGACTGTGATACTACATAATTTATCTTCTTCAGGCCCACTAAAATACCTAATTCTTGGGATATTATTAGTGTCTTCCTGAGTGAAAACCGAGAGAAAATAATTATTAAAAATAGAGCACATTTCATTCTCTTTGTCAGTAAGATACCCATAATTATTTTTAAGGGGACCTATCTTATCTCTAACTTTTGTTCTATACACCTGGAAAAAATTTTTTGGGTTAGTTTTCGAATCCCT
Organism: Cherax destructor; assembly: GCA_009830355.1. Lineage (NCBI taxonomy): Eukaryota > Metazoa > Arthropoda > Malacostraca > Decapoda > Parastacidae > Cherax > Cherax destructor. Next base: position 13,109 of record WNWK01041457.1, on the reverse strand, counting down.
AGCAACTTTAATTTCGTAGTCCCGCTTAGCTTTTCTTATCCCCTTTTTAACGCCCCTCTTAATGTCAATATACTGATTCGTAAGATGACCCTCACCTCTTTTGATACGCCTATAAATTCCTTTCTTCTGCCCTAAAAGATATTTGAGCCTATTATTCATCCATTTTGGGTCATTTCTATTCGATCTAATTTCTTTATATGGGATAAATGTTCTTTGGGCAGCATGTATAGTGTTCAGAAAACTGTCATATTGATAGCTCTCTTCATTACCCCAGTCCACAGATGATAAGTGTTCTCTAAGTCCATTGTAATCTGCTAAGCGAAAATCTGGGACCGTTACTGAGTTATTCCTACTATGAAACTTCCATTCAATGCCAAAGGTAATTGATTTGTGGTCGCTTGCGCCGAGTTCCTCTGTAATTTCTAAATTATTAACAAGGGTTTCCTTGTTTGCCAGAACTAAGTCAAGCAGATTATTTCCCCTTGTAGGTTCTGTCACAAACTGCTTCAAAAAACAATCTTGAACTACTTCTAAGAAATCGTTAGATTCTAAATTCCCAGTCAAAAATTCCAATCAATTTGACTAAAGTTGAAGTCACCCAGAATAACTACGTTATCGTGCATTGTGGCCTTAACAATTTCCTCCCATAGTAGTCTCCCTTGGTCCCTATCTAAGTTTGGGGGACGGTACATCACACCTAAAATCAATTTTTCATGCCCCTCTGAAAATTCTATCCAGACAGACTCTGTATGTGTTAATTCAGACTTTATACCCATTTTTATACAACAATTTAAATGATCACGGACATAGAGTGCCACCCCACCCCCCTTCCCGATACTTCTGTCTACTTGGAACAATTTAAAACCCTGAATGTGACATTCGGCAGGCAAGTCCCGATTTTTCATATTAAACCATGTTTCAGTTATTGCAAAAACATCAATATTACCTGTACTTGCAACTACTCTCAACTCGTCCATCTTATTCCTAGCACTACGACTATTGGTGTAATATACACTTAAAGACCCTCCTTTCTCTTTACCCTTCCTGCTCATTTCTGTTTTTCCCTTATACCTATTACTGTCCTTGTCACCTAGTGCCACTGGCTTTCCAATATCCACCTTATTCTGCCTATTACTAGTTCCCCTAGAATTTATAACATTACTACACTGGGACTTCACTGTTTTCCCCCCATAACCCATACCACTAACTTTTTCTAGTTTAAAGCCCTAACAGCTCCCTCCACTGCAGTTGCCAGTGCCCCCACCCCAGACCTAGATAAGTGAACCCCATCCCTGGCATACATGTCATTTCTGCCATAGAAGAGGTCCCAGTTGTCAATGAATGTTACTGCATTTTCCTTACAGTATTTGTCCAGCCAGCAATTGACACCAATTGCCCTGGACAACCATTCATTTCAACTCCTCTCCTTGGCAAAATACCACATATGACAGGGTTCCCACCCTTCTTCCTAATTCTGTCTATTGCTGACCTATAGCTGCTAATCAGCTCCTCACTCCTACGTCTGCCAACATCGTTGCCTCCAGCACTGAGACAGATAATAGGATTGCTCCCATTACCTCTCATGATGTCGTCCAGACGGCTAACAATATCCTTCATCCCAGCCCCAGGATAACACACCCTCTGCCTCCTATTCCTATCCTTAAGACAAAATTCCCTATCCATAAACTTAATCTGACTATCCCCAACTAAAACAATGTTCTTACCTCGACTGGCGGTGTGCATGACGTTCTCGACGGTCTTTGTAGAGATGGTCTTCGCTGGGATGTCTTCACATTCGTCTGATAACAAGGAGAAAGAGTTGCTGGTTTTCACAGCAGTCTCCTGGACCTTCTTCAACTTCAGCTTCGTCCCTTCAGATTCGACTAGCATCCATTCGTTGGTCTGATCATCGGCGACATTGTTCCGGGGATAATCCTTGCATATACCCTTCAAACGTTGAATCTCTCTTCTAGCTTCCGTTAATTCCGCCTTCATTTGGAGATATAGCTGCTCGTAGTCGAGGGAAACCATCATCCAATCTCAGGTAGCTAATAACTGAAGCACAGCAAAGATGATATATATGCAAAAAGATCACAGTAAACAGGTGATATTAAAATATGCAAGACAACCACTATGAAAAAATAGAAGAATTCCAAGCCCTTTCGTGACTACTCACATTATCAAGGAACTATGAGGTTGTGTCTTTAATGGTGACGTACTGATACCTATAGTAAGGTAGAATTTGAAATATGCAATTGCATGACCTCTTATGGAAATAAATGGTATAAAATACCGACACCGACAATTTTGCAAGTTCCTGATGATGTGTTTATTGCAACACGAAAGGCCAAGAGCTATCATTCTACTCCCCCCCCCCTATGGTTGTTGTGCACATATATATGTATGAAATACAATTATCGCCTCTTTCTATAGTATGAATGTAATCACAAAAACAAACACACACACACAAACGTCCCCTTATGACACACACACACACACACACACACACACACATATATATACACAAATTTGTACCCATTCGTTTATGCGCTCTCCTTCATGGTTGTTAACATTATTTTAGTCTTTTCAAAATATAATCGAAAAGTTGGAGGCAGAAAAATTAGACTTCGTCAAGTTAGGGAATTCAGGAACTTTATATATTTCAATATTCTGATGAACAATGTTTGTTTTCATCATTTTGAAGACAACCATTGTGAAAGTTGTTAAACGTGACTAGTTTGTGACACTTGTGGATAAGATAAAGAAGAAACTACCATGAATTATCTTATGGAAGATAAAGTTTACCTAGAGAAGTTTAATAAAACATTGAACAAGTTTTTCTCTTTTCTAACATTTTTCACTTCCCTAAATTCTTCAGGATTATAAGGAAACTTTTACACATAAAACATAAACCTTATGAGATGAAAAAAAAAAAAACTAGCAGCCGGGGATATTGGATCCCTTGACAAAAAGAACCCAGGTGGTGGGTCCAGCACACTGGTCAGTACGACTCTGTCTTACTAACATTCTACATTATTCTGTCATGTGTTGTGTTGTGTCAATGTCAGCGAATATTACAAACATAATGTTGTGTTGTAATTTACTGCAATGTTTATATGTTAGGATGTTTTTGCCATTAACAATACTTAATGTTTATGGTGTATTTGCTTCGTAACTGAACATCCTGTTGTTCTTAACAGTTAAAAATAGTAAACTAACATTTTTGAATAACTGTTAACTTAATTATCTTTCACTTGTTGAAATTTTCCTACAAATTATAATGATTCATAACGCAAATAAAATCTAAAGGAGCGGAAGAAGCGGCACAAAATGTAACATAATTAACAGTAATCCAGGAATATTTCCTTACAAATAAAACATTTGAGGAGAGGCGAAAATTGTTATAAAGAATAAGACACATGTGCAACATTTGGATTTCTTTAATATGTAGATGTTTCGCCCAGCAGTGGCTTTATCAATACAATAAAATTACGTAAAGTGTAGACCAGGAAATTAGAGATACCCAGATTTTACACATGTGCCTAATTCTTCCTTGTGTCGGTATTGTTTACCATTCATAAACAAGTATCATAAATTTTAACAATATTACAATAATAGACACCAACACAAAACATTATTATCGAATAAGTAATTACAGTTAGCTAATTATCATATAAACTGTACAAGATAATAAGATAACAAGGACGATTAAGTTTATCCAGTAAACAAAGGTGTAATAATTCTTTGATAGTGATTGTTGCAAATACAACAGTTCAGTGACTGTCATTAAGGTGTCACCAGTTATGGCAGTGATTGTCATTAAGGTGTCACCAGTTATGACAGTGATTGTCATTAAGGTGTCACCAGTTATGGCAGTGATTGTCATTAAGGTGTCACCAGTTATGGCAGTGATTGTCATTAAGGTGTCACCAGTTATGGCAGTGATTGTCATTAAGGTGTCACCAGTTATGGCAGTGATTGTCATTAAGGTGTCACCAGTTATGACAGTGATTGTCATTAAGGTATCACCAGTTATGGCAGTGATTGTCATTAAGGTGTCACCAGTTATGACAGTGATTGTCATTAAGGTATCACCAGTTATGGCAGTGATTGTCATTAAGGTGTCACCAGTTATGACAGTGATTGTCATTAAGGTATCACCAGTTATGACAGTGATTGTCATTAAGGTGTCACCAGTTATGACAGTGATTGTCATTAAGGTGTCACCAGTTATGGCAGTGATTGTCATTAAGGTGTCACCAGTTATGGCAGTGATTGTCATTAAGGTGTCACCAGTTATGGCAGTGTAATCAGGCGTTCTCGAAGGTCAATTGGTGTATATCGGCCTCAATCCGTAATTTAGAAACTGCTGACATATTCCTGCTGAAGAACTGGGATAGGTTGTGTGGAAAGCCCTTACATTCCGACAACCAGGACGGAAACATAGAGGACAACACTTCTCCCTGGAGCACACCTCACCTAAGTGAAGCTTCCCCATAACATACAGTAGTTTTTGCGTTGGTCATCGTAAATTCTAGCTGCTAGGGTAAGGTTAGGGTGTGTTTCTTCAGCATTAACTGTCTTCCAGTAATTAAGTGGAAAGTATTAATACCAATTTATTTTGTGTACCCAGCAAGCCTAATATACTGTACAAACAATTTTAATTTACCAGAGTAGCTGGTTTTAATATTATAATCATTAATTTAATGTCAAGTCTAGCTTTTTGTGAGAGTGGTGAAGAAGTGGGCATCGAGGAAGTTACAGTTCGGCGACCTACAGTGACTTAAGTCCCACTTATCTCACCCAGATTACTTGCAAGTAATAATTCAGGTAATACCCAGTAAACCTTATACAGGTAATTTGCTCACATAATTATAATAATCCACAAGTAACATGTGTACAGTGGGTAGATAATCTTTCCGTATACAAACTTTCCCTCATCTCTCTAGACAGTTGCAAAGTTAGCTAGAATGTAGGTATCCCTTCTCAGCAGATAGCTTGTATACACCCTGTGATGCCTTTGCAAAAATTTCCCAACAGTAATTGTCAGAAAAACGTCTTTTAAAGGCAAACACAAACATTGGAGCTGATACAGTGTAAAACTATCTTATATTGCTCATTATTAATTTAGCCTTAGAACAGAACTTGGAAGGAGGTTTAAATAAGCGCTGACATATTAACATATCAGAAAGGTCCGCAGCCAGACTGTTGGGTCGACTGAGGGTGTTCATACTCTTGTCAGGTCCAGCCCATCTTCACGGCAATCTTCTTTTTACTGTGTTTTTGTAATAAATCAGTGTCACAGTTTACGGGATGTCGTGTGAATGAGGTCATCCAGCACATCCGTCATCAGAAAAAAATGAGATGAGTTTGGTAAAATCTGGTTACTTGGTTTTGATGGGCAGTGCTCAGATTGTGACCAACTGTAATTAATGTTGGTTACAGCTTTTTTTTAAACATTTAATGTCTTATATAAAGAAAAAAATACCAGTCTCATAAAAATTAAATAATTAAAGTACTCTATCATACTAGATACCGTGACTGGAACAATACACAGGTAACCCGCACATACCAGAAACACATGACACTGTTTGAGAAAATGGTTAACAACAATCTTTCCCCAGTTCTGGTGAGTGTCTTGATGGGTGTGTACTTAGGTCACACTCCTCCAGGTTACATCACCTTCCTCCAGGTTACATCACCTTCCTCCAGGTTACATCACCTTCCTTCAGTTTACATCACCTTCCTCCAGGTTACATCACCTTCCTCCAGTGTACATCACCTTCCTCCAGTTTACATCACCTTCCTCCAGGTTACATCACCTTCCTTCAGTTTACATCACCTTCCTCCAGGTTACATCACCTTCCTCCAGTGTACATCACCTTCCTCCAGTTTACATCACCTTCCTCCAGGTTACATCACCTTCTTTCAGTTTACATTACCTTCCTCCTGTTTATATCACCTTCCTCCAGGTTACACCACCTTCCTCCAGTTTACAAACTCTTCCTGGTAAATAAATATGACAGTCGTTATTGGTGCCACCTCCTCTTCAGTTACATTAATACAAAAGACTAATTAATTCAACAAAATGTTACTTTCTCTTGTTAACAATGTCAGTGTAATCAGTCACTCGTCACAATGTATGTAATTAGGAAGTAACAGTTTCGACCATCCTGGAAAACTCCCTTGGTCCACTCCAGTGGTCCACTCCAGTGGTCCACTCCAATGGTCGATGTTTCGCTCTGTACTTCAAAATTACTGAAGTTCCAGACATAGAAAAGGAAGAGAGTGATCAAAAATAGAGTCTTGACCCAAAACTTTAAAAAACTTTATTCAATATCCTGACGAAACCAAGAAACCAATGTAAAAACAAAACACATATTATCCAAAAATGTTTTTTTATGGAAATTAAACTTAAGACAATGTTGGGTCTCTGTTTAAGGTATATGTAACTTATGATAAACCTGAATGACATATTTGAAGACATTGTGTAATTGTGTTGAGTGAAATATTAAATATACTAAAGTATCACAGCACAACATAATATAATCTTGTGCAACACTCTGGTATCTTGTGCAACACTCGGGTATCTTGTGCAACACTCTGGTATCTTGTGCAACACTCGGGTATCTTGTGCAACACTCGGGTATCTTTATTGCGGAAATGTTTCATAAACCAGCGGCTTCCTCAGTGCAACACAGAGAAGAAGTGCTGTTGCAAATATTGCACATGTGTCTAATTCATCAAAGTACTAGATGCCTAAAATTGCCTTCCGCCTTTCACCGCCCTCCACTGCTGCTGGTATGCCATCTTTGGCAGTATGGCACTGCTGCTGGTATCCCATCTTTGGCAGTATGGCACTGCTGCTGGTATCCCATCTTTGGCACTATGGCAGGAAGATGAGAAAGGCAGAGATACTTCTTGTATATTATCCCTGGCAGTGTAGTAGGATGTAGTGAAGGATAGGGAGAGATCCTTCTGATACACCATGATTGTAGTGTGACAGAAAAGAGTAGAGGGCGGAAAGAAATAATTCTAGTATTCTAACTTTGCTTCAACTTTCTAGACAAAAAGCCTTAAATACCCATGAATTCCCTACAAAAACTTTTATGGGGTACAAGATGACAAGGTCACATTAAATTAAGGGCACTTAAAGTATGTATGTTAAAGGCGAAAACATCTATTTTCTTCAAATATTTGTTAACCTGGAAGACCTACAGTCACATGTTGGTGTCGACGGCGAGGCCAGTCCAGTTTAGTCACCACTTCCTTTTACTGTTTTTTTTTCTTATTTTAAATTAATGTCACATAATTTATGGGATGTCATGAGATCATTCAGCACATCGTCTGTACTCACAGAAATAAACGTACTGAGTACGGTGGAGTCTGTTTATTTCTTCAACTTTCAGGAGAATCTTGCAGATTTTTTTATGTATGTATGTATATATATATATATATATATATATATATATATATATATATATATATATATATATATATATATATATATATATATATATATATATATATATATTTTATTTTTTTTTATTAACACATCGGCCGATTCCCACCAAGGCAGGGTGGCCCGAAAAAGAAAAACTTTCATCATCATTCACTCCATCACTGTCTTGCCAGAAGGGTGCTTTACACTACAGTTATAAAACTGCAACATTAACACCCCTCCTTCAGAGTGCCGGCACTGTACTTCCCATCTCCAGAACTCAAGTCCGGCCTGCCGGTTTCCTGAATCCCTTCATAAATGTTACTTTGCTCACACTCCAACAGCACGTCAAGTATTAAAAACCATATGCCTCCATTCACTCCTATCAAATACGCTCACACATGCTTGCTGGAAGTCCAAGCCCCTCGCACACAAAACTTCCTTTACCCCCTCCCTCCAACCTTTCCTAGGCCGACCCCTACCCCGCCTTCCCTCCACTACAGATTTATACACTCTCGAAGTCACTCTGTCTCGTTCCATTCTCTCTACATGTCCAAACCATCTCAACAACCCCTCCTCAGCTCTCTGGACAATCGTTTTGGTAATCCCGCACCTCCTCCTAATTTCCAAACTCCGAATTCTCTGCATTATATTCACACCACACATTGACCTCAGACATGACATCTCCACTGCCTCCAGCCTTCTCCTCGTTGCAACATTCATCACCCATGCTTCACACCCATATAAGAGCGTTGGTATAACTATACTCTCATACATTCCCCTCTTTACTTCCATGGACAAGGTTCTTTGTCTCCACAGACTTCGAAGTGCTCCACTCACCCTTTTCCCCTCATCAATTCTATGATTCACCTCATCCTTCATAGACCCATCCGCCGACATGTCCACTCCCAAATATCTGAATACATTCACCTCCTCCATACTCTCTCCCTCCAATCTGATATCCAATCTTTCGTCACCTATTCTTTTTGTTATCCTCATCACCTTACTCTTTCCTATATTCACTTTCAATTTTCTTCTTTTACACACCCTACCAAATTCATCCACCAACCTCTGCAGCTTCTCTTCAGAATCTCCCAAAAGCACAGTGTCATCAGCAAAAAGCAACTGTGACAACTCCCACTTTGTATTTGCTTCTTTATCTTTTAGCCCAACACCTCTTGCCAAGACCCTCGCATTCACTTCTCTTACAACCCCATCTATAAATATATTGAACAACCACGGTGACATCACACATCCTTGTCTAAGGCCCACTTTTACTGGGAAATAGTCCCCTTCCCTCCTACACACACTAACCTGAGCCTCACTATCCTCATAAAAACTCTTCACTGCTTTCAGTAACCTTCCTCCTATTCCATACACCTGCAACATCTGCCACATTGCCCCCCTATCTACCCTATCATACGCCTTTTCCAAATCCATAAATGCCACAAAAACATCTTTACCCTTATCCAAATACTGTTCACCTATATGTTTCACTGTAAACACTTGGTCTACACACCCCCTACCTTTCCTAAAGCCCCCTTGTTCATCTGCTATCCTGCTTTCTGTTTTACTCTTAATTCTTTCAATAATAACTCTACCATACACTTTACCAGGTACACTCAACAGACTTATTCCCCTATAATTTTTGCACTCTCTTTTGTCCCCTTTGCCTTTATACAAAGGAAGACGTGTCTTGTGTGCTCTCTGTCAATCTGAAGAAGATGTCCTCTCTTGAGCTACTCTACCAGCAGCTGAAGGAAGAACTGAGGGTAGCTAAGCTTGAGATACAGCGACTGACTGAGGAAAACAAGAGGATTCGTAGTAATCCTCCTGTTGTGAATCCTCAAGCCAGGAAAGGAACCTGGACAGTGGCTAAAACGCATGGGACAAAGTTAAGGCTCAAGAGGACGGGTGGAGAGGTAGAAACAACGAAGACCCAGGAGAATGTTGTGGAAACATCGAACCCATTCTCCGTGCTACCCGATGAATGTGAGTCGACTTCTGGGAGCGTCACGACGAAAGACACAAAGGAAGGTAAAAACATTGTTGTTGTTGGGGACAGTCAGGTTAGGTACATGGATAGGGCTTTCTGTTTGATTGATAGGAGTAGGAGACAGAGGGTTTGCTTTCCTGGGGCTGGGATGGAGGATATTGTTAGCCGTCTGGACGACATCATGAGAGGTAATGGGAGCAATCCTATTATCTGTCTCAGTGCTGGAGGCAACGATGTTGGCAGACGTAGGAGTGAAGACCTGACTAGCAGGTTTAGGTCAGCAATAGACATAATTAGGAAGAAGGGTGGGAACCCTGTCATATGTGGTATTTTGCCAAGGAGAGGAGTTGGAAATGAATGGCTGTCCAGGGCAATTGGTGTCAATTGCTGGCTGGACAAATACTGTAAGGAAAATTCAGTAACATTCATTGACAACTGGGACCTCTTCTATGGCAGAAATGACATGTATGCCAGGGATGGGGTTCACTTATCCAGGTCTGGGGTGGGGGCACTGGCAACTGCAGTGGAGGGAGCTGTTAGGGCTTTAAACTAGAAATAGTTAGTGGTATGGGTTTTGGGGGGAAAACAGAGAAGTCCCAGTGTAGTAATATTATAAGTTGTAGGAGAACTAGTAATAGGCTGAATAAGGTGGATAATGGAAAGCTAGTGACACTAGATGACAAGGACAGTAATAGGTATAGTGGAAAAACAGAGATGAGCAGGAAGGGTAAAGAGAAAGGAGGGTCTCTAAATATATATTACACCAATAGTCGTAGTGCTAGGAATAAGATGGACGAGTTGAGATTAGTTGCAAGTACGGGTAATATTGATGTTTTTGCAATAACTGAGACATGGTTTAATATGAAAATCGGGACTTGCCTGCCGAATGTCATATTCAGGGTTTTAAATTGTTCCAAGTAGACAGAAGTATCGGGAAGGGGTGGGGTGGCACTCTATGTCCGTGATCATTTAAATTGTTGTATAAAAATGGGTATAAAGTCTGAATTAACACATACAGAGTCTGTCTGGATAGAATTTTCAGAGGGGCATGAAAAATTGATTTTAGGTGTGATATACCGTCCCCCAAACTTAGATAGGGACCAAGGGAGACTACTATGGGAGGAAATTGTTAAGGCCACAATGCACGATAACGTAGTTATTCTGGGTGATTCAACTTTAGTCAAATTGATTGGAATTTTTTGACTGGGAATTTAGAATCTAACGACTTCTTAGAAGTAGTTCAAGATTGTTTTTTGAAGCAGTTTGTGACAGAACCTACGAGGGGAAATAATCTGCTTGACTTAGTTCTGGCAAACAAGGAAACCCTTGTTAATAATTTAGAAATTACAGAGGAACTCGGCGCAAGCGACCACAAATCAATTACCTTTGGCATTGAATGGAATTTTCATAGTAGGAATAACTCAGTAACGGTCCCAGATTTTCGCTAGCAGATTACAATGGACTTAGAGAACACTTATCATCTGTGGACTGGGGTAATGAAGAGAGCTATCAATAATACAGTTTTCTGAACACTATACATGCTGCCCAAAGAACATTTATCCCATATAAAGAAATTAGATCGAATAGAAATGACCCAAAATGGATGAATAATAGGCTCAAATATCTTTTAGGGCAGAAGAAAGGAATTTATAGTCGTATCAAAAGAGGTGAGGGTCATCTTATGAATCAGTATATTGACATTAAGAGGGACGTTAAAAAGGGGATAAGAAAAGCTAAGCGGGACTACGAAATTAAAGTTGCTAGGGATTCGAAAACTAACCCAAAAAGTTTTTTTCCAGGTGTATAGAACAAAAGTTAGAGATAAGATAGGTCCCCTTAAAAATAATTATGGGTATCTTACTGACAAAGAGAATGAAATGTGCTCTATTTTTAATAATTATTTTCTCTCGGTTTTCACTCAGGAAGACACTAATAATATCCCAAGAATTAGGTATTTTAGTGGGCCTGAAGAAGATAAATTATGTAGTATCACAGTCACTAGCGAAATGGTTATCAAACAGATAGACCGTTTGAAGCAAAATAAATCGCCAGGCCCTGATGAGCTTTTTTCAAGGGTTCTTAAGGAATGCAAAATTGAACTCTGTGAACCCTTAACTAACATTTTTAACCTATCTCTTCAAACAGGTGTAGTGCCGGATACGTTGAAGATGGCTAATGTAATTCCTATTTTTAAAGCAGGGGACAAGTCGTTACCATCAAATTACGCCCAATAAGTCTAACATCAATTGTAGGCAAATTACTAGAGTCGATTATAGCGGATAACATAAGAAGCCATCTCGATAGGCATAATTTGATTAATGATACTCAGCATGGATTCACCAGGGCCGTTCCTGCCTAACTAATTTATTAACTTTTTCAGTAAGGCTTTTGAGGCAGTTGATAATGATAAAGAATTCGATATTGTTTATTTGGATTTTAGTAAGGCTTTTGATAGAGTACCACATCAGAGACTGTTAAAGAAAGTGGCTGCTCATGGCATTGGGGGAAAAGTGTTGTCATGGATCGAGTCATGGCTCACCAATAGGAAGCAGAGGGTGTACATAAATGGGGTTAAATCGGAGTGGGGATCTGTAACAAGTGGCGTTCCTCAGGGATCGGTTTTGGGCCCGTTGTTGTTTATAATATATATAAATGACCTTGACGAGGGAATTTCTAGTGATATGAGCAAATTCGCTGATGACACGAAGATAGGTAGGATAATCGATTCAGACGTAGATGTCAGTGAACTACAGAAGGATTTAGACAAACTCAATTCCTGGTCAGAGAAAATGGCAGATGCAGTTCAATGTAGATAAATGCAAGTTCTTAAGCTCGGGAGTGTCCATAACCCAAGCACTTATAAGTTAAATAACGTAGAACTTAGCCATACAGATTGCGAGAAGGACTTGGGGGTGATGGTAAGCAGCAACCTTAAACCAAGACAGCAATGCCTAAGCGTGCGTAATAAGGCAAATAGATTACTGGGATTTATATCAAGAAGTGTTAGCAACAGAAGTCCAGAGGTTATATTACAGCTTTATACATCATTAGTAAGGCCTCACCTAGATTACGCAGCTCAGTTCTGGTCTCCATATTACAGAATGGACATAAATTCGTTAGTAAACATTCAGCGTAGAATGACTAAATTAATACATAGCATTAGAAATCTTCCTTACGAAGAAAGATTGAAGACCCTTAAATTACATTCACTTGTAAGACGTAGAATGAGGGGAGACATGATCGACGTATACAAGTGGAAAATGGGTATTAACAAAGGGGATATAAATAAGGTCTTGAGGATATCTCTCAAAGAGAACCCGCAATAATGGATTCAAGTTAGATAAGTTTAGATTTAGAAAGGATATAGGAAAGTATTGGTTTGGAAATAGGTAGTTGATGAGTGGAACAGTCTGCCTAGTAGGGTTATTGAAGCAAGGACCTTGGGTAGTTTTAAATTTAGGTTGGATAAATTCATGAGTGAAAGGGGTTGGATTTGATTGGGAATTGCACATGAGTTAATAAAATTATCAAAGCTTATTTCTTGGGTAGCATTGAAAATTAGGTTGAACAAATATTCTGTTAGTGGGATGGAATGTGAAGGACCTGCCTAGTATGGGCCAACAGGCCTGCTGTAGTGTTCCTCCTTTCTTATGTTCTTATGTTCTTAACAAA
>WNWK01041456.1:0-16444 GCA_009830355.1 Cherax destructor | reverse complement strand
TGACTTCCCTATATATATCTCCATGTTGCTTATTTTCCAGGTAGATCTGTTGTGACTGATAGCCACTGCGTGGGCGAAACGTTGTCAATAAAGGATCACATTATACTGCTTATGTGTTTATTTTTCCATTGTGTCGGTATTTTATACCATTTATTTCCAACACCACTTGATACAAGTCCCCATTCGGATTTAACCCCATTTATGCACACTCTCTGCTTCCTATTGGTGAGCCATGACTCGATCCATGACAGCACTTTTCCCCCAATGCCATGAGCTGCCACTTTCTTTAACAGTCTCTGGTGCGGTACTCATCAAAAGCCTTACTAAAGTCTAAATAAACAATATCGAATTCTTTATCGTGATCAACAGCCTCAAAAGCTTTACTGAAGAAGGTTAATAAATTAGATAGGCAGGAACGGCCCCTCGTGAATCCATGCTGGGTATCATTAATCAAATTATGGTTATCTAGATGGCTTCTAATAATATCAGCTATAATTGACTCAAGTAATTTGCCTACAATTGAGGTCAGGCTTATTGGGCGGTAGTTTGACGGTAGTGACTTGTCCCTGCTTTAAAAATAGGAATTACATTAGCCATCTTCCACATATCAGACACTACACCTGTTTGAAGAGATAAATTAAAAATGTTAGATATTGGTTCACAGAGTTCCATTTTGCATTCCTTAAGAACCCTTGCAAAAGCTCATCAGGACCCGGCGATTTATTTTGTTTCAGTCGGTCCAGCTGTTTCATAATCATTTCGCTAGTGACTGTGATATTACATAATTTATCTTCTTCTGGGCCTCTGTAAAAATTAATTACTGGGATATTATTAATGTCTTCCTGTGTGAAAACTGAGAGAAAATAATTATTAAAATAGAGCACATATCATTCTCCTTGTCAGTAAGATGCCCAAAGTTATTTTTAAGGGGACCTATCTTATCCCTAACTTTTGTTCTATAAACCTGGAAAACTTTTGGGTTAGTTTTTGAATCCTAGCAACTTTAATTTCATAGTCCGTTTAGATTTTCTTATTCCTTTAACGTCCCTCTTAATGTCAGTATACTGATTTATAAGATGACCCTCACCTCTTTTTATGCGCCTATAAATTCCTTTCTTCTGCCCTAAAAGATATTTGAGCCTATTATTCATCCATTTTGGGTCATTTCTACTTGATCTAATTTCTTTATACGGGATAAATGTTCTTTGGACAGCCTGTATAGTGTTAAGAAAACTGTCATATTGATACCTCTCTTCTTCACCCCAGTCCACAGTTGATAAGTGTTCTCTAAGTCCATTATAATCTGCTAAGCGAAAATCTGGGACCATTACTGAATTATCCCTACTATCATACATCCATTCAATGCTAAAGGTAATTGACTTGTGGTCGCTTGAGCCGAGTTCCTCTGTAATTTCTAAATTATTAACAAGGGTTTCTTGCTTGCCAGAACCAAGTCAAGTAGGTTATTTCCCTTGTAGGTTCTGTTACAAACTGCTTCAAAAAAACAATCCTGAACTACTTCTAAAAAGTCGTTAGATTCTAAATTCCCTGTCATGAAATTCCAATCAATCTGACTAAAGTTAAAGTCCCTAGAATTACTACGTTATCGTGTCTTGTGGCTAACATTCCCCCCAAAGTAGTCTCCTTGTTCCCTATCTAAGTTTGGAGGACGGTAAATCACGCCTAAAATCAATTTTTCACACCCCTCTGAAAATTCTATCCAGACAGACTCTGTATGTGTTAGTTCAGACTTTATATAGGAAAGGTTATAGGAAAGTATTGGTTTGGAAATAGGGTAGTTGATGAGTGGAACAGTCTGCCTAGTAGGGTTATTGAAGCTAGGACCTTGGGTAGTTTCAAATTTAGGTTGGATAAATTCATGAGTGAGAGGGGTTGATTTGAGTGGGACTCGCATGAGTGGGTAGAATTGTCAAAGCTTATTTCTTGGGTAGCTTTGAAAATTGGGTTGAGCAAATATTCTGTTAGTGGGATGGATTGTGAGGGACCTGCCTAGTATGGGCCAACAGGCCTGCTGCAGTGTTCCTCCTTTCTTATGTTTCTTATGAGTGGAACAGTCTGCCTAGTAGGGTTATTGAAGCTAGGACCTTGGGTAGTTTCAAATTTAGGTTGGATAAATTCATGAGTGAGAGGGGTTGGATTCTATACATCACTAGTGAGACCTCATTTGGATTATGCAGCTCAGTTTTGGTCTCCTTACTACAGGATGGATATAGATTCATTGGAGAACATACAAAGAAGAATGACTAAAATGATTTACAGTATAAGAAATCTCCCGTATGAAGATAGACTTAGAGCGTTGAATCTCCACTCTCTGGAGAGACGTAGAATGAGGGGAGATATCATCGAGGTGTACAAGTGGATGATGGGCATAAACAAAGGATATATTAATAAAATACTGAGGATATCGAACCAAGTAAGAACGAGAAATAACGGATTTAAATTGGATAAATTTAGATTTAGAAAGGACATAGGCAAGTACTGGTTTTCGAACAGAGTTGTAGATGCGTGGAACAATCTTCCGAGTACTGTGATAGAGGCTAGGACCTTGGGTGGCTTTAAAAAGAGATTGGACAAATATATGAGTGGGAGGGGCTGGGTTTGATTTGTGTCGTGAGTACGGGAATAAATTTTTAGGTAGTGGTGGTTTTGATAAGGACCTGCCTTGTATGGGCCAGTAGGCCTTCTGCAGTGTTCCTCCATTCTTATGTTCTTATGTTCTTATGACTCGCGCATGAGTGGGTAGAATTGTCAAAGCTTATTTCATGGGTAGCATTGAAAATTGGGTTGAGCAAATATTCTGTTAGTGGGACGGATTGTGAAGGACCTGCCTAGTATGGGCCAACAGGCCTGCTGCAGTGTTCCTCCTTTCTTATGTTCTTATGTTCTTATGTTCTAAGACTGATCCCTGTGGAACACCACTTGTTACAAGTCCCCATTCGGATTTAACCCCATTTATGCACACTCTCTGCTTCCTATTGGTGAGCCATGACTCGATCCATGACAGCACTTTTCCCCCAATGCCATGAGCTGCCACTTTCTTTAACAGTCTCTGGTGCGGTACTCTATCAAAAGCCTTACTAAAGTCTAAATAAACAATATCGAATTCTTTATCGTGATCAACAGCCTCAAAAGCTTTACTGAAGAAGGTTAATAAATTAGATAGGCAGGAACGGCCCCTCGTGAATCCATGCTGGTTATCATTAATCAAATTATGGTTATCTAGATGGCTTCTAATAATATCAGCTATAATTGACTCTAGTAATTTGCCTACAATTGAGGTCAGGCTTATTGGGCGGTAGTTTGAAGGTAGTGACTTGTCCCCTGCTTTAAAAATAGGAATTACATTAGATATCTTCCACATATCAGACACTACACCTGTTTGAAGAGATAAATTAAAAATGTTAGATATTGGTTCACAGAGTTCCATTTTGCATTCCTTAAGAACCCTTGCAAAAAGCTCATCAGGACCCGGCGATTTATTTTGTTTCAGTCGGTCCAGCTGTTTCATAATAATTTCGCTAGTGACTGTGATATTACATAATTTATCTTCTTCTGGGCCTCTGTAAAAATTAATTACTGGGATATTATTAATGTCTTCCTGTGAGAAAACCGAGAGAAAATAATTATTAAAAATAGAGCACATATCATTCTCCTTGTCAGTAAGATGCCCAAAGTTATTTTTAAGGGGACCTATCTTATCCCTAACTTTTGTTCTATAAACCTGGAAAAAACTTTTTGGGTTAGTTTTTGAATCGATAGCAACTTTAATTTCATAGTCCCGTTTAGCTTTTCTTATTCCCTTTTTAACGTCCCTCTTAATGTCAGTATACTGATTTATAAGATGACCCTCACCTCTTTTTATAAGAACATAAGAACATAAGAATGGAGGAACACTGCAGAAGGCCTACTGGCCCATACAAGGCAGGTCCTTATCAAAACCACCACTACCTAAGAATTTATTCCCGTACTCACGACACTAATCAAACCCAGCCCCTCCCACTCATATATTTGTCCAATCTCTTTTTAAATCCACCCAAGGTCCCAGCCTCTATCACCCCACTCGGAAGATTGTTCCACGCATCTACAACTCTGTTCGAAAACCAGTACTTGCCTATGTCCTTTCTAAATCTAAATTTATCCAATTTAAATCCGTTATTTCTGGTTCTTACTTGGTTCGATATCCTCAGTATTTTATTAATATCTCCTTTGTTTATACCCATCATCCACTTGTACACCTCGATGATATCTCCTCATTCTACGCCTCTCCAGAGAGTGGAGATTCAACGCTCTAAGTCTATCTTCATACGGGAGATTTCTTATACTGTAAATCATTTTAGTCATTCTTCTTGTATGTTCTCCAATGAATCTATATCCATCCTGTAGTAAGGTGACCAAAACTGAGCTGCATAATCCAAATGAGGTCTCACTAGTGATGTATAGAGCTGTAAAATAACTTTTGGACTTCTGTTGCTTATACTTCTTGAAATAAATCCTAGTAATCTGTTAGCCTTATTGCGCACACTTAGGCACTGTTGTCTGGCTTAGATTCCTGCTTACCATGACTCCCAAGTCTTTTCACATTCTGTATGATCAAGCTCTACTTCACCTAGTTTATAAATTCGAGGATATTTTCATTACCAACGACTAGCACCTTACACTTGCTCACATTAAACTTCATCTGCCACTTTTCAGACCAAGACATTAATTTGTCCAAATCCTCCTGGAGTTCACTGGTATCCTGCTCAGAATGAATTATACGGCCTATTTTTGTATCATCAGCAAATTTACTCATGTCACTTGCAATTCCTTCATCAAGGTCATTTATGTAAATTATGAACAACAATGGGCCCAAACTGATCCTTGTGGAACGCCACTAGTTACTAATCCCCATTCAGATTTGACCCCATTAATGGAAACCTCTGCTTCCTATTGGTAAGCCATGCCTCTATCCATGCTAGAACTTACCCTATACCATGAGCTGCCACCTTTCTTAAGAGTCTCTGTGAGGTACTCTATCGAAGGCCTTACTGAAATCCAAGTAAACTATATCATATTCTTTATCACTGTCTACTGCCTCAAATGTTTTATTGAAAACGTCAGTAAATTTGTTAGGCGGGAAAACGACTCTCGTGAACCCATGCTGAGATTCATTAATCAAATTATGTTCTTCAAGGTGACTTCTAATAATATCAGCTATAATTGATTCTAATAATTTGCCTACTATAGATGTGAGGCTTATTGGACGGTAATTTGATGGAATTGACTTATCCCCTGATTTGAATATAGGAACTACATTAGCTATCTTCACATCTCTGGCACAACACCAGTTAGGATGGACGTATTAAACACATTCATTAATGGCTGACTAAGTTCCATCTACATTCTTTAAGTACTCGGGAAAACAACTCGTCGGGTCCCGGGACTTATTTTGCTTCAGTTTATCTATCTGTTTGATAACCATGTCCCTCGTGACAGTAATATTAGTTAACTTGAATTCTTCAGGAACTGAATAATTGTTAATTTCTGGAATCTCATTTACATAAGAACATAAGAACATAAGAAAGGAGGAACACTGCAGCAGGCCTGTTGGCCCATACTAGGCAGGTCCTTCACAATCCATCCCACTAACAGAATATTTGTTTCAACCCAATTTTCAAAGCTACCCAAGAAATAAGCTTTGACAATTCTACCCACTCATGCCGAGTCCCACTCAAATCCAACCTCTCACTCATGAATTTATCCAACCTAAATTTGAAACTACCCAAGGTCCTAGCTTCAATAACCCTACTAGGCAGACTGTTCCACTCATCAACTACCCTATTTCAAACCAATACTTTCCTATATCCTTTCTAAATCTAAACTTATCTAACTTGAATCCATTATTGTGGTTCTCTCTGGAGAGATATCCTCAAGACTTATTTATATCCCTTTGTTAATACCCATTTTCCACTTGTATACCTCGATCATGTCTCCTCATTCTACGTCTTACAAGTGAATGTAATTTAGGGTCTTCAATCTTTCTTCGTAAGGAAGATTTCAATGCTATGTATTAATTTAGTCATTCTACGCTGAATGTTTTCTAACGAATTTATGTCCATTCTGTAATATGGAGACCAGAACTGAGCTGCGTAATCTAGGTGAGGCCTTACTAATGATGTATAAAGCTGTAATATAACCTCTGGACTTCTGTTGCTAACACTTCTTGATATAAATCCCAGTAATCTATTTGCCTTATTACGTACGCTTAGGCATTGCTGTCTTGGTTTAAGGTTGCTGCTTACCATCACCCCAAGTCCTTCTCGCAATCTGTATGGCTAAGTTCTACGTTATTTAACTTATAAGTGCTTGGGTTATGGACACTCCGAGCTTCAGAACCTTGCATTTATCTACATTGAACTGCATCTGCCACTTTTCTGACCACGAATTAAGTTTGTCTAAATCTTCCTGAAGTTCTATGACATCTATGTTTGAATCAATTATCCTACCTATCTTCGTGTCGTCGGCGAATTTGCTCATATCACTAGTAATTCCCTCATCAAGGTCATTGATATATATTATAAATAACAATGGGCCTAAGACTGATCCCTGTGGAACACCACTTGTTACAAGTCCCCATTCGGATTTAACCCCATTTATGCACACTCTCTGCTTCCTATTGGTGAGCCATGACTCGATCCATGACAGCACTTTTCCCCCAATGCCATGAGCTGCCACTTTCTTTAACAGTCTCTGGTGCGGTACTCTATCAAAAGCCTTACTAAAGTCTAAATAAACAATATCGAATTCTTTATCGTGATCAACAGCCTCAAAAGCTTTACTGAAGAAGGTTAATAAATTAGATAGGCAGGAACGGCCCTCGTGAATCCATGCTGGGTATCATTAATCAAATTATGGTTATCTAGATGGCTTCTAATAATATCAGCTATAATTGACTCTAGTAATTTGCCTACAATTGAGGTCAGGCTTATTGGGCGGTAATTTGACGGTAGTGACTTGTCCCCTGCTTTAAAATAGGAATTACATTAGCCATCTTCCACATATCAGACACTACACCTGTTTGAAGAGATAAATTAAAAATGTTAGATATTGGTTCACAGAGTTCCATTTTGCATTCCTTAAGAACCCTTGCAAAAGCTCATCAGGACCCGGCGATTTATTTTGTTTCAGTCGGTCCAGCTGTTTCATAATCATTTCGCTAGTGACTGTGATATTACATAATTTATCTTCTTCTGGGCCTCTGTAAAAATTAATTACTGGGATATTATTAATGTCTTCCTGTGTGAAAACCGAGAGAAAATAATTATTAAAAATAGAGCACATATCATTCTCCTTGTCAGTAAGATGCCCAAAGTTATTTTTAAGGGGACCTATCTTATCCCTAACTTTTGTTCTATAAACCTGGAAAACTTTTGGGTTAGTTTTTGAATCCCTAGCAACTTTAATTTCATAGTCCCGTTTAGCTTTTCTTATTCCCTTTTAACGTCCTCTTAATGTCAGTATACTGATTTATAAGATGACCTCACCTCTTTTTATGCGCCTATAAATTCCTTTCTTCTGCCCTAAAAGATATTTGAGCCTATTATTCATCCATTTTGGGTCATTTCTACTTGATCTAATTTCTTTATACGGATAAATGTTCTTTGGGCAGCCTGTATAGTGTTAAGAAAACTGTCATATTGATACCTCTCTTCTTCACCCCAGTCCACAGTTGATAAGTGTTCTCTAAGTCCATTATAATCTGCTAAGCGAAAATCTGGGACCATTACTGAATTATCCCTACTATCATACATCCATTCAATGCTAAAGGTAATTGACTTGTGGTCGCTTGAGCCGAGTTCCTCTGTAATTTCTAAATTATTAACAAGGGTTTCTTGCTTGCCAGAACCAAGTCAAGTAGGTTATTTCCCTTGTAGGTTCTGTTACAAACTGCTTCAAAAGCAATCCTGAACTACTTCTAAAAAGTCGTTAGATTCTAAATTCCTGTCATGAAATTCCAATCAATCTGACTAAAGTTAAAGTCCCCTAGAATTACTACGTTATCGTGTCTTGTGGCCTTAACAATTTCCTCCCAAAGTAGTCTCCCTAAAAGATATTTGAGCCTATTATTCATCCATTTTGGGTCATTTCTACTTGATCTAATTTCTTTATACGGGATAAATGTTCTTTGGGCAGCCTGTATAGTGTTAAGAAAACTGTCATATTGATACCTCTCTTCTTCACCCCAGTCCACAGTTGATAAGTGTTCTCTAAGTCCATTATAATCTGCTAAGCGAAAATCTGGGACCATTACTGAATTATCCCTACTAAGAACATAAGAACATAAGAAAGGAGGAACACTGCAGCAGGCCTGTTGGCCCATACTAGGCAGGTCCTTCACAATCCGTCCCACTAACAGAATATTTGCTCAACCCAATTTTCAATGCTACCCAAGAAATAAGCTTTGACAATTCTACCCACTCATGCGCGAGTCCCACTCAAATCCAACCCCTCTCACTCATGAATTTATCCAACCTAAATTTGAAACTACCCAAGGTCCTAGCTTCAATAACCCTACTAGGCAGACTGTTCCACTCATCAACTACCCTATTTCCATACCAATACTAAAGGTAATTGACTTGTGGTCGCTTGAGCCGAGTTCCTCTGTAATTTCTAAATTATTAACAAGGGTTTCCTTGCTTGCCAGAACCAAGTCAAGTAGGTTATTTCCCTTGTAGGTTCTGTTACAAACTGCTTCAAAAGCAATCCTGAACTACTTCTAAAAAGTCGTTAGATTCTAAATTCCTGTCATGAAATTCCAATCAATCTGACTAAAGTTAAAGTCCCTAGAATTACTACGTTATCGTGTCTTGTGGCCTTAACAATTTCCTCCCAAAGTAGTCTCCTTGTTCCCTATCTAAGTTTGGAGGACGGTAAATCACGCCTAAAATCAATTTTTCACACCCTCTGAAAATTCTATCCAGACAGACTCTGTATGTGTTAATTCAGACTTTATACCCGTTTTTATGCAACAATTTAAATGATCACGGACATAGAGTGCCACCCCACCCCTTTCCCGATACTTCTGTCTACTTGGAACAATTTAAAACCCTGAATGTGACATTCGGCAGGCAAGTCCGATTTTTCATATTAAACCATGTCTCAGTTATTGCAAAAACATCAATATTACCCGTACTTGCAACTAATCTCAACTCGTCCATCTTATTCCTAGCACTACGACTATTGGTGTAATATATATTTAGAGACCCTCCTTTCTCTTTACCCTTCCTGCTCATCTCTGTTTTTCCACTATACCTATTACTGTCCTTGTCATCTAGTGTCACTAGCTTTCCACTATCCACCTTATTCTGCCTATTACTAGTTCTCCTACAACTTATAATATTACTACACTGGGACTTCTCTGTTTTCCCCGAAAACCCATACCACTAACTATTTCTAGTTTAAAGCCCTAACAGCTCCCTCCACTGCAGTTGCCAGTGCCCCACCCCAGACCTGGATAAGTGAACCCCATCCTGGCATACATGTCATTTCTGCCATAGAAGAGGTCCCAGTTGTCAATGAATGTTACTGAATTTTCCTTACAGTATTTGTCCAGCCAGCAATTGACACCAATTGCCCTGGACAGCCATTCATTTCCAACTCCTCTCCTTGGCAAAATACCACATATGACAGGGTTCCCACCCTTCTTCCTAATTATGTCTATTGCTGACCTAAACCTGCTAGTCAGGTCCTCACTCCTACGTCTGCCAACATCGTTGCCTCCAGCACTGAGACAGATAATAGGATTGTCCCATTACCTCTCATGATGTCGTCCAGACGGCTAACAATATCCTCCATCCCAGCCCCAGGAAAACAAACCTCTGTCTCCTACTCCTATCAATCAAACAGAAAGCCCTATCCATGTACCTAACCTGACTGTCCCAACAACAACAATGTTTTTACCTTCCTTTGTGTCTTTCGTCGTGACGCTCCCAGAAGTCGACTCACATTCATCGGGTAGCACGGAGAATGGGTTCGATGTTTCCACAACATTCTCCTGGGTCATCGTTGTTTCTACCTCTCCACCCGTCCTCTTGAGCCTTAACTTGTCCCATGCGTTTTAGCCACTGTCCAGGTTCCTTTCCTGGCTTGAGGATTCTCAACAGGAGGATTACTACGAATCCTCTTGTTTTCCTCAGTCAGTCGCTGTATCTCAAGCTTAGCTACCCTCAGTTCTTCCTTCAGCTGCTGGTAGAGTAACACAAGAGAGGACATCTTCTTCAGATTAACAGAGAGCACACAAGACACGTCTTCACTGAGTTAAGTCAGGTCCACCACTGGAAGTTAAGTCAGGTCCACCACTGGATAAGTGGATTTAGATAAGTTTAGATAAGTTTAGATTTAGAAAGGATATAGGAAAGTATTGGTTTGGAAATAGGGTAGTTGATGAGTGGAACAGTCTGCCTAGTAGGGTTATTGAAGCTAGGACCTTGTGTAGTTTCAAATTTAGGTTGGATAAATTCATGAGTGAGAGGGTTGATTTGAGTGGGACTCGGCATGAGTGGGTAGAATTGTCAAAGCTATTTCTTGGGTAGCATTGAAAATTGGGTTGAGCAAATATTCTGTTAGTGGGACGGATTGTGAAGGACCTGCCTAGTATGGGCCAACATGCCTGCTGCAGTGTTCCTCCTTTCTTATGTTCTTATGCAGCTCAGTTCTGGTCTCCATTTTACAGAATGGATATAAATTCGTTAGAAAACATTCAGCGACGAATGACAAAGTTAATTCATAGCACTAGAAATCTTCCGTATGAAGAAAGATTGAAGACCCTTAAATTACATTCACTTGTAAGACGAAGAATGAGGGGAGACATGATCGAGGTATATAAGTGGAAGATGGGTATTAATAAGGGGGATATAAATAAGGTCTTGAAGATATCTCTCCAAGAGAGAACCCGCAATAATATATTCAAATTGGATAAGTTTAGATTTAGAAAGGATATAGGAAAATATTGGTTTGGAAATAGGGTAGTTGATGAGTGGAACAGTCTGCCTAGTAGGGTCATTGAAGCTAGGACCTTGGGTAGTTTCAAATTTAGGTTGGATAAATTCATGAGTGAGAGGGGTTGGATTTGAGTGGGACTCGCACTTGAGTTAATAGAATCTTAGAACATAAGAACATAAGAAAGGAGGAACACTGCAGCAGGCCTGTTGGCCCATACTAGGCAGGTCCTTCACAATCCATCCCACTAACAGAATATTTGCTCAACCCAATTTTCAAAGCTACCCAAGAAATAAGCTTTGACAATTCTACCCACTCATGCGCGAGTCCCACTCAAATCCAACCCCTCTCACTCATGAATTTATCCAACCTAAATTTGAAACTACCCAAGGTCCTAGCTTCAATAACCCTACTAGGCAGACTGTTCCACTCATCAACTACCCTATTTCCAAACCAATACTTTCCTATATCCTTTCTAAATCTAAACTTATCTAACTTGAATCCATTATTGCGGGTCTCTCTTGAGAGATATCCTCAAGACCTTATTTATATCCCCTTTCTTAATACCCATTTTCCACTTGTATACCTCGATCATGTCTCCCCTCATTCTACATAAGAACATAAGAACATAAGAAAAGAGGAACACTGCAGCAGGCCTGTTGGCCCATAGTAGGCAGGTCCTTCACAATCCGTCCCACTAACAGAATATTTGCTCAACCCAATTTTCAAAGCTACCCAAGAAATAAGCTTTGACAATTCTACCCACTCATGCGCGAGTCCCACTCAAATCCAACCCCTCTCACTCATGAATTTATCCAACCTAAATTTGAAACTACCCAAGGTCCTAGCTTCAATAACCCTACTAGGCAGACTGTTCCACTCATCAACTACCCTATTTCCAAACCAATACTTTCCTATATCCTTTCTAAATCTAAACTTATCTAACTTGAATCCATTATTGCGGGTTCTCTCTGGAGAGATATCCTCAAGACCTTATTTATATCCCCTTTGTTAATACCCATTTTCCACTTGTATACCTCGATCATGTCTCCTCATTCTACGTCTTACAAGTGAATGTAATTTTAGGGTCTTCAATCTTTCTTCGTAAGGAAGATTTCTAATGCTATGTATAATTTAGTCATTCTACGCTGAATGTTTTCTAACGAATTTATGTCCATTCTGTAATATGGAGACCAGAACTGAGCTGCGTAATCTAGGTGAGGCCTTACTAATGATGTATAAAGCTGTAATATAACCTCTGGACTTATGTTGCTAACACTTCTTGATATAAATCCCAGTAATCTATTTGCCTTATTACGTACGCTTAGGCATTGCTGTCTTGGTTTAAGGTTGCTGCTTACCATCACCCCCAAGTCCTTCTGCAATCTGTATGGCTAAGTTCTACGTTATTTAACTTATAAGTGCTTGGGTTATGGACACTCCGAGCTTCAGAACCTTGCATTTATCTACATTGAACTGCATCTGCCACTTTTCTGACCACGAATAAAGTTTGTCTAAATCTTCCTGAAGTTCTATGACATCTATGTTTGAATCAATTATCCTACCTATCTTCGTGTCGTCGGCGAATTTGCTCATATCACTACGTCTTACAAGTGAATGTAATTTTAGGGTCTTCAATCTTTCTTCGTAAGGAAGATTTCTAATGCTATGTATTAATTTAGTCATTCTACGCTGAATGTTTTCTAACGAATTTATGTCCATTCTGTAATATGGAGACCAGAACTGAGCTGCGTAATCTAGGTGAGGCCTTACTAATGATGTATAAAGCTGTAATATAACCTCTGGACTTCTGTTGCTAACACTTCTTGATATAAATCCCAGTAATCTATTTGCCTTATTACGTACGCTTAGGCATTGCTGTCTTGGTTTAAGGTTGCTGCTTACCATCACCCCCAAGTCCTTCTCGCAATCTGTATGGCTAAGTTCTACGTTATTTAACTTATAAGTGCTTGGGTTATGGACACTCCCGAGCTTCAGAACCTTGCATTTATCTACATTGAACTGCATCTGCCACTTTTCTGACCACGAATTAAGTTTGTCTAAATCTTCCTGAAGTTCTATGACATCTATGTTTGAATCAATTATCCTACCTATCTTCGTGTCGTCGGCGAATTTGCTCATATCACTAGTAATTCCCATCAAGGTCATTGATATATATTATAAATAACAATGGGCCTAAGACTGATCCCTGTGGAACACCACTTGTTACAAGTCCCCATTCGGATTTAACCCCATTTATGCACACTCTCTGCTTCCTATTGGTGAGCCATGACTCGATCCATGACAGCACTTTTCCCCAATGCCATGAGCTGCCACTTTCTTTAACAGTCTCTGGTGCGGTACTCTATCAAAAGCCTTACTAAAGTCTAAATAAACAATATCGAATTCTTTATCGTGATCAACAGCCTCAAAAGCTTTACTGAAGAAGGTTAATAAATTAGATAGGCAGGAACGCTCCTCGTGAATCCATGCTGGGTATCATTAATCAAATTATGGTTATCTAGATGGCTTCTAATAATATCAGCTATAATTGACTCTAGTAATTTGCCTACAATTGAGGTCAGGCTTATTGGCGGTAGTTTGACGGTAGTGACTTGTCCCCTGCTTTAAAATAGGAATTACATTAGCTATCTTCCACATATCAGACACTACACCTGTTTGAAGAGATAAATTAAAAATGTTAGATATTGGTTCACAGAGTTCCATTTTGCATTCCTTAAGAACCCTTGCAAAAAGCTCATCAGGACCCGGCGATTTATTTTGTTTCAGTCGGTCCAGCTGTTTCATAATCATTTCGCTAGTGACTGTGATATTACATAATTTATCTTCTTCTGGGCCTCTGTAAAAATTAATTACTGGGATATTATTAATGTCTTCCTGTGTGAAAACCGAGAGAAAATAATTATTAAAAATAGAGCACATATCATTCTCCTTGTCAGTAAGATGCCCAAAGTTATTTTTAAGGGACCTATCTTATCCCTAACTTTTGTTCTATAAACCTGGAAAAACTTTTTGGGTTAGTTTTTGAACCTAGCAACTTTAATTTCATAGTCCCGTTTAGCTTTTCTTATTCCTTTTAACGTCCCTCTTAATGTCAATATACTGATTTATAAGATGACCCTCACCTCTTTTTATGCGACTATAAATTCCTTTCTTCTGCCCTAAAAGATATTTGAGCCTATTATTCATCCATTTTGGGTCATTTCTAGTTGTTAAATTAGACACATATGCAACACTTGGGTATCTTTATTGATGAAACGTTTCGCCACACAGTGGCTTCATCAGTCCAATACAAAGTAGAAAGGTGTAAGGAGAGGAGGTTTGAGGTTATCAGTCCTCGGCCTGGAGTCGATGTGTCAGTCCATCAATCTTGTTGGGAAGAGTAGCACAAGGCCGTAGAGGTGGCTTATATGCTGTAATCAGGTGAGATGCAGCAGGAGGAGGCAGGTCACAGTGGTATCAACCACTAGTCGAAGTAAGTCCTTGTCCAAAGGTTTGGACAAATGCCTCCTCCTGCTGCATCTCACCTGATTACAGCATATAGCCACCTCTACGGCCTTGTGCTACACTTCTAACAAGATTGATGGACTGAACACATCGACTCCAGGCCGAGGGACTGATAACCTCAAACTCCTCCCCTCCTTACACCTTTCTACTTTGTATTGGGCTGATGAAGCCACTGTGTGGCGAAACGTTTCCTCAATAAAGATACCCAAGTGTTGCATATGTGTCTAATTTAACAACTTGTCGGTTCTCTGAACCATTCATCTACGGGTCATTTCTACTTGATCTAATTTCTTTATACGGGATAAATGTTCTTTGGGCAGCCTGTATAGTGTTAAGAAAACTGTCATATTGATACCTTCTTCTTCACCCCAGTCCACAGTTGATAAGTGTTCTCTAAGTCCATTATAATCTGCTAAGCGAAAATCTGGGACCATTACTGAATTATCCCTACTATCATACATCCATTCAATGCTAAAGGTAATTGACTTGTGGTCGCTTGAGCCGAGTTCCTCTGTAATTTTTAAATTATTAACAAGGGTTTCCTTGCTTGCCAGAACCAAGTCAAGTAGGTTATTTCCCCTTGTAGGTTCTGTTACAAACTGCTTCAAAAAGCAATCCTGAACTACTTCTAAAAAGTCGTTAGATTCTAAATTCCCTGTCATGAAATTCCAATCAATCTGACTAAAGTTAAAGTCCCCTAGAATTACTACGTTATCGTGTCTTGTGGCCTAACAATTTCCTCCCAAAGTAGTCTCCTTGTTCCCTATCTAAGTTTGGAGGACGGTAAATCACGCCTAAAATCAATTTTTCACACCCTCTGAAAATTCTATCCAGACAGACTCTGTATGTGTTAATTCAGACTTTATACCCGTTTTTATGCAACAATTTAAATGATCACGGTCATAGAGTGCCACCCCACCCCTTTCCGATACTTCTGTCTACTTGGAACAATTTAAAACCCTGAATGTGACATTCGGCAGGCAAGTCCGATTTTTCATATTAAACCATGTCTCAGTTATTGCAAAAACATCAATATTACCCGTACTTGCAACTAATCTCAACTCGTCCATCTTATTCCTAGCACTACGACTATTGGTGTAATATATATTTAAGAACATAAGAAAGGAGGAACACTGCAGCAGGCCTGTTGGCCCATACTAGGCAGGTCCTTCACAATCCATCCCACTAACAGAATATTTGCTCAACCCAATTTTCAAAGCTACCCAAGAAATAAGCTTGACAATTCTACCCACTCATGGCGAGTCCCACTCAAAACCAACCCTCTCACTCATGAATTTATCCAACCTAAATTTGAAACTACCCAAGGTCCTAGCTTCAATAACCCTACTAGGCAGACTGTTCCACTCATCAACTACCCTATTTCCAAACCAATACTTTCCTATATCCTTTCTAAATCTAAACTTATCTAACTTGAATCCATTATTGCGGGTTCTCTCTGGAGAGATATCCTCAAGACATTATTTATATCCCCTTTGTTAATACTCATTTTCCACTTGTATACCTCGATCATGTCTCCCTCATTCTACGTCTTACAAGTGAATGTAATTTTAGGGTCTTCAATCTTTCTTCGTAAGGAAGATTTCTAATGCTATGTATTAATTTAGTCATTCTACGCTGAATGTTTTCTAACGAATTTATGTCCATTCTGTAATATGGAGACCAGAACTGAGCTGCGTAATCTAGGTGAGGCCTTACTAATGATGTATAAAGCTGTAATATAACCTCTGGAATTCTGTTGCTAACACTTCTTGATATAAATCCAGTAATCTATTTGCCTTATTACGTACGCTTAGGCATTGCTGTCTTGGTTTAAGGTTGCTGCTTACCATCACCCCCAAGTCCTTCTCGCAATCTGTATGGTAAGTTCTACGTTATTTAACTTATAAGTGCTTGGGTT
>WNWK01041455.1:0-16444 GCA_009830355.1 Cherax destructor | reverse complement strand
AAGCTTCAAAAATAGATTTGATTTCAATATGATTATTGGTTTAGGATAATATAAATTAAGTTCATTTATAATTAATAAAATTTGCGAAGAATTTAAGCTATTATTGACAAATGAGAATAAAAACTTTGTGAAGAATTTCAGCTATGACCATCTCTGAGGTGTTTGGTGTCGAATGATGACGTTGAGGTGTTATATTGGCCTTATTTATAAGCCTTTATTTCTACATTTCCTTTATAATGCGCTTTTATAATATATATATATATATATATATATATATATATATATATATATATATATATATATATATATATATATATATATATATATATTCCGATTAGGTAAAACTGGTCAATTAGCAAGAACTCATCTAAAATTAAGTCCTTTCTAAAATTTTCTCTTATACGTTTAAAGATATATTTTTTTCATTTATGTTATTGTAAGAATTTATAATTTTGTACCAAGAGAAACTTTGAAAACCTACCTAACCTTATTACAACAAGCCAATTTAATTTAGCCTAACCCAACTAAATATATTTTAGATACATTTACAATAATTTAATAATAAACAAACACAAAGAAATATATTTTTTCGTTAGGTTCAGAATGATTTCACAATGTTTGTGGGTATACAATATTTTGTGTTGTTCCATTGTTGCAGATATAGAGATTGTCTGTTTGCCGACTCTAGAACACGCAACATATAATTGTCCATGTGAGAAGCAATCCGTGTCTAGATCTAAACCACACAATTCTAAAGATTGGCCCTGAGCTTTGTTGATGGTGATTGCAAACGCCAATCGAATTGGGAATTCAATCTCTTAAATTGAAATGGCATATCCGTTGGAATCATAGGAGAATGCGAGGAATGAGGACATCTTCACCTTTGAAAGGTCCTGTCAAGATTTTGCTTCTACGACGTTGTTCATTAATTTTTTTACTGCAAGCTGCATGCCGTTGCAAAGCTTTGTCTGGTTGATATTTCGCAACATGATAATTGGCATGCCGATTTTCAATTGCAGTACATGCGGTGGCATCCCTGTCAGATCGAGTGAATTCAAAAATTCTGTTGGATAATTAACCGCTTCGTCTGCTTCCACAACAGTGTCGACGGACTTGTATGTGACTGCCTCTTCTTTGAATGTTAGACTGAATAATATTGTTAAGTTCATAGACGTTTGTGTTCTTGGCCGCAAGAATAGCTCGTTCACTCAGCCAATCGTGATTCTTATAATTGGTTTGAATATTGGGAAATACTTTTTCAACCAATTCTTCTTTTGACGTCACTAAATTGCAGAAGTTATGAGGCAATGAAATTCGTCCTGAGGTCAGATCAACCGGCACCTTTCCGTTCCCAATTTCCAGCAATTGATGTGAGAATATCTCAGCTGATCGATCGTTTAGCAGCTGGACACGCATATTTGTAGTTAATTTTAACGTCTTTACGTGTCATCACAAAGAGAGTATTTCAGGCAAGCATTTTTTCGTCCGCTGGTGTCGATCGAGGAATTACAGGTAATATTTGCCTGAAATCTCCTGCAAGCAATATTAATGCATTCCCAAATGGTCTGATGTTTCCACACAAATCTTGCAATGATCGATCAAGACCTCGAGCGATTTTTTTTGTGCCATTGTGCATTCATCCCAAACAATAAGTTTGCATTTCTGCAATACTTTTCCCATGACGGATGCTTTGGAAATGTTGCACGTGGGAGTTTCAATGAATTGCATGTTCAATGGCAATTTCAAAGCGGAATGAGCAGTTCTTCCACCCGGTAGCAATGTCGCCGCATTCCGGACGACGCAAGAGCTAAGGCTGTCATTTTGGGATCGAATTGCTGCCAGAATCCATCTAATTAGGAACGTTTTGCCAGTCTCCTGGCGCATCTAAGAAGAAGATTTCTCCAACCCCGTTATTGACAATTTGCATTATTGGATCGTAAATGCCTTTTTGCTCAAGCATTAGCTTAGGAATATTTGATTGCACATACGACAAAAGATCACCCATGTTGTAATTTTGTTCACGACGCAATTCTACATCGAACAAGCAGCAGCAGATCGATTCGGTGATGATATTTCCAATTGATTGAGAATTATGTTTGCATTTCAAGCACAAATCTTCAATCATTATCAACGTTTCATTGTAGATTTCTGCTGTGAAATCCATGTGAGTGGAGCACTTCGGAGTCTGTGGAGACAAAGAACTTTGTCCGTGGAAGCAAAGAGTGGAATGTATGAGAGTATAGTTATACCAACAATCTTATATGGGTGTGAAGCATGGGTGGTGAATGTTGCAACAAGAAGAAGGCTGGAGGCAATTGAGATGTCATGTCTGAGATCAATGTGTGGTGTGAATATAATGCAGCGAATTCGAAGTGTGGAAATTAGGAGGAGGTCAGGATTACCAAGACTATTATCCAAAGGGCTGAGGAGGGTTGTTGAGGTGGTTTGGACATATAGAGAGGATGGAACAAAGTAGAAGGACTTCGAGAGTGTATAAATCTGTAGTGGAGGGAAGGCGGGGTAGGGGTCGGCCTAGGAAAGGTTGGAGGGAGGGGGTAAAGAAAGTTTTGTGTGCGAGGGGCTTGGACTTCCAGCAAGCATGCATGAGCGTATTTTATAGGAGTGAATGGAGACAAATGGTTTTTAATACTTGACGTGCTGTTGGAGTGGAAGCAAAGTAACATTTATGAAGGATTCAGGAAAACCGGCAGGCCGGACTTGAGTCCTGGAGATGGGAAGTACAGGTGCCTGCACTCTGAAGGAGGGATGTTAAATGTTGCAGTTTTATAACTGTAGTGTAAGCATGTCTCTGGCATGACAGTGGAATGAATGATGATGAAAGTGTTTCTTTTTCGGCCACCCTGCCTTGGTGGGAAACGGCCGATGTGTTAATAAAAATTAATAAAAATTATATATATATATATATATATATATATATATATATATATATATATATATATATATATATATATATATATATATATATATATATCAGTGCCTCCTTGAAGGTTGATCTCAGGTGTGCGTCATACTCGTCAAGTGTTGGGTTTCAAAGAGGTGTGCACCTCAAGAAGTAGTGTCTTGGCATAGTAAGACACCTTGTGAGGAGATACAGGGCATCATATATATATATATATATATATATATATTATATATATATATATATATATATATATATATATATATATATATATATAATATATATATATGATGCCCTGTATCTCTCACAAGGTGTCTTACTATGCCAAGACACTTACTTCTTGAGGTGCACACCCTCTTTGAAACCCAACACTTGACGAGTATGACGCACACCTGAGATCAACCTTCAAGAAGGCACTGAATCTGTCACTAGAGGATCAGCAATGGGAGCAGGCAACCCTCCCAGTGCGACTGGGAGGTATAGGGGTGCGCAAAGCAAGGCAGGTATCGTTACCTGCATTTCTGTCATCGTGTTTGGCCTCCCGTGGATTAGTCAAGAGGATTGTCCCTGAACGTTTGAGAGGTGTGGTGGGAGCTCAAGACCCCAAGTTCATTGAAGCAGCTGTGCAGTGGGACATCCTGGCAGACTCCTCCAGTAGACCAGCTCCTCCCAAAGAGCACAAACAGTCCCACTGGGACAAACCGATCATGGAAAAAATTGCCAACACAATGCTCACCAACGCTTCAGGAAAGGACAAAGCTCGTCTCCTAGCGGTGAAGGCACCACACTCAGGAGATTTCCTTCTAGCTGTTCCCAATTCCTCTCTGGGGACTCGACTCGACCCACAGGCCATTCGGATTGGTGTTGTTCTTCGCCTAGCCGCCCCCATACTCACCGAACATAGGTGTATTTGCGGCAGGGCGACGGCTGATCAATTCGGACTTCATGGTCTAGTGTGTCACACATCAGAAGGGAAGTATGCTAGACATGAGGAGGTCAATGACATCATAAAGAGAAGCCTCGCCACAGCCCGTTGCCCAGCCCAACGGGAACCCCAAGTGCAGAGGTCTGATGGAAGTCAAAAGCGTCCTGATGGAGCCACCATGCTACCCTGGAAGGATGGTAAGCAGATTGCTTGGGACTACACCTGTGCTGCTACATTGGCAGACACCTACCTGCCACACTCCTTAGCCGAAGGGGGTGGAGCTGCCAGCCACAGGGAGACCCAGAAGACCCGCAAATATGAAGACCTTCCCTCTTGCTATAACTTCATCCCAATAGGGTCGGAGACACATTGAGCATGGGGCAAGTGTGCTCTAAAGTTTCTCAAGGAGCTGGGTGGAAAACTCATCATAGAAACCAAGGACCACAGGGCGACCAGCTTCCTCTTTCAGAGACTCAGTGTTGCGATCTAGAGGGGAAATATCTGCAGCGTTCTGGGCACGCGGCCCACTGCCGGGGAGCTGGACGAAGTATTTGACATGTAGCTCTGAGTTGTTATCTATGTTGTTTTACTCCCTATGTATTTTGTCTTGAAATAAAGTTTGTATAAAAAAGATGGGGTGGTAGGGGAAGTGGAATATTCAAACGGCTTCAGAAAGAAATCTAAATATTCTTCCTTGAAGCCTTTTTATCATCTTTATTATATATATATATATATATGTAGTGCCGATTATGTAAAACTTGCGATTTTGGCCTAAATAGCAACCCTCACCTTGCCATATAAGACAAGTGAAAATTTGTGTATGCAATAATTTCGCCAAAATCATTCTGAACATAACGAAAAAAATATATTTCATTGTGTTTGTTTATTATTAAATTAATGTTAACGTATCTAAAATATATTTAGTTGGGTTAGGCTAAATTAAATTGCGCTTGTTGTAATAAGGTTAGGTAGGTTTTCAAAGTTTCTCTTGGTACAAAATTATAAATTCTTACATTAACATAAATGAAAAAAATATATCTTTAAACGTATTAGAGAAAATTTTAGAAAGGACTTGATTTTAAATGAGTTCTTGCTAATTGACCAGTTTTACCTAATCGGCACGACATATATATATATATATATATTTTGAGTGGTGGACCTGACTTAACTCAGTGAAGACGTATCTTGTGTGCTCTCTGTCAATCTGAAGAAGATGTCCTCTCTTGAGCTACTCTACCAGCAGCTGAAGGAAGAACTGAGGGTAGCTAAGCTTGAGATACAGCGACTGACTGAGGAAAACAAGAGGATTCGTAGTAATCCTCCTGTTGAGAATCCTCAAGCCAGGAAAGGAACCTGGACAGTGGCTAAAACGCATGGGACAAAGTTAAGGCTCAAGAGGACGGGTGGAGAGGTAGAAACAACGAAGACCCAGGAGAATGTTGTGGAAACATCGAACCCATTCTCCGTGCTACCCGATGAATGTGAGTCGACTTCTGGGAGCGTCACGACGAAAGACACAAAGGAAGGTAAAAACATTGTTGTTGTTGGGGACAGTCAGGTTAGGTACATGGATAGGGCTTTCTGTTTGATTGATAGGAGTAGGAGACAGAGGGTTTGCTTTCCTGGGGCTGGGATGGAGGATATTGTTAGCCGTCTGGACGACATCATGAGAGGTAATGGGAGCAATCCTATTATCTGTCTCAGTGCTGGAGGCAACGATGTTGGCAGACGTAGGAGTGAGGACCTGACTAGCAGGTTTAGGTCAGCAATAGACATAATTAGGAAGAAGGGTGGAACCCTGTCATATGTGGTATTTTGCCAAGGAGAGGAGTTGAATGAATGGCTGTCCAGGGCAATTGGTGTCAATTGCTGGCTGGACAAATACTGTAAGGAAAATTCAGTAACATTCATTGATAACTGGGACCTCTTCTATGGCAGAAATGACATGTATGCCAGGGATGGGGTTCACTTATCCAGGTCTGGGGTGGGGCACTGGCAACTGCAGTGGAGGGAGCTGTTAGGGCTTTAAACTAGAAATAGTTAGTGGTATGGGTTTTGGGGGAAAACAGAGAAGTCCCAGTGTAGTAATATTATAAGTTGTAGGAGAACTAGTAATAGGCAGAATAAGGTGGATAGTGGAAAGCTAGTGACACTAGATGACAAGGACAGTAATAGGTATAGTGGAAAAACAGAGATGAGCAGGAAGGGTAAAGAGAAAGGAGGGTCTCTAAATATATATTACACCAATAGTCGTAGTGCTAGGAATAAGATGGACGAGTTGAGATTAGTTGCAAGTACGGGTAATATTGATGTTTTGCAATAACTGAGACATGGTTTAATATGAAAAATCGGGACTTGCCTGCCGAATGTCACATTCAGGGTTTTAAATTGTTCCAAGTAGACAGAAGTATCGGGAAAGGGGTGGGGTGGCACTCTATGTCCGTGATCATTTAAATTGTTGCATAAAAACGGGTATAAAGTCTGAATTAACACATACAGAGTCTGTCTGGATAGAATTTTCAGAGGGGTGTGAAAAATTGATTTTAGGCGTGATTTACCGTCCTCCAAACTTAGATAGGGAACAAGGGAGACTACTTTGGGAGGAAATTGTTAAGGCCACAAGACACGATAACGTAGTAATTCTAGGGACTTTAACTTTAGTCAGATTGATTGGAATTTCATGACAGGGAATTTAGAATCTAACGACTTTTAGAAGTAGTTCAGGATTGCTTTTGAAGCAGTTTGTAACAGAACCTACAAGGGGAAATAACCTACTTGACTTGGTTCTGGCAAGCAAGGAAACTCTTGTTAATAATTTAGAAATTACAGAGGAACTCGGCTCAAGCGACCACAAGTCAATTACCTTTAGCATTGAATGGATGTATGATAGTAGGGATAATTCAGTAATGGTCCCAGATTTTCGCTTAGCAGATTATAATGGACTTAGAGAACACTTATCAACTGTGGACTGGGGTGAAGAAGAGAGGTATCAATATGACAGTTTTCTTAACACTATACAGGCTGCCCAAAGAACATTTATCCCGTATAAAGAAATTAGATCAAGTAGAAATGACCCAAAATGGATGAATAATAGGCTCAAATATCTTTTAGGGCAGAAGAAAGGAATTTATAGACGCATAAAAAGAGGTGAGGGTCATCTTATAAATCAGTATACTGACATTAAGAGGGACGTTAAAAAGGGAATAAGAAAAGCTAAACGGGACTATGAAATTAAAGTTGCTAGGATTCAAAAACTAACCCAAAAGTTTTTTCCAGGTTTATAGAACAAAAGTTAGGGATAAGATAGGTCCCCTTAAAAATAACTTTGGGCATCTTACTGACAAGGAGAATGATATGTGCTCTATTTTTAATAATTATTTTCTCTCGGTTTTCACACAGGAAGACATTAATAATATCCCAGTAATTAATTTTACAGAGGCCCAGAAGAAGATAAATTATGTAATATCACAGTCACTAGCGAAATGATTATGAAACAGCTGGACCGACTGAAACAAAATAAATCGCCGGGTCCTGATGAGCTTTTGCAAGGGTTCTTAAGGAATGCAAAATGGAACTCTGTGAACCAATATCTAACATTTTTAATTTATCTCTTCAAACAGGTGTAGTGTCTGATATGTGGAAGATGGCTAATGTAATTCCTATTTTTAAAGCAGGGGACAAGTCACTACCGTCAAACTACCGCCCAATAAGCCTGACCTCAATTGTAGGCAAATTACTAGAGTCAATTATAGCTGATATTATTAGAAGCCATCTAGATAACCATAATTTGATTAATGATACCCAGCATGGATTCACGAGGGGCCGTTCCTGCCTATCTAATTTATTAACCTTCTTCAGTAAAGCTTTTGAGGCTGTTGATCACGATAAAGAATTCGATATTGTTTATTTAGACTTTAGTAAGGCTTTTGATAGAGTACCGCACCAGAGACTGTTAAAGAAAGTGGCAGCTCATGGCATTGGGGAAAAGTGCTGTCATGGATCGAGTCATGGCTCACCAATAGGAAGCAGAGAGTGTGCATAAATGGGGTTAAATCCGAATGGGGACTTGTAACAAGTGGTGTTCCACAGGGATCAGTCTTAGGCCCATTGTTATTTATAATATATATCAATGACCTTGATGAGGGAATTACTAGTGATATGAGCAAATTCGCCGACGACACGAAGATAGGTAGGATAATTGATTCAAACATAGATGTCATAGAACTTCAGGAAGATTTAGACAAACTTAATTCGTGGTCAGAAAAGTGGCAGATGCAGTTCAATGTAGATAAATGCAAGGTTCTGAAGCTCGGAGTGTCCATAACCCAAGCACTTATAAGTTAAATAACGTAGAACTTAGCCATACAGATTGCGAGAAGGACTTGGGGGTGATGGTAAGCAGCAACCTTAAACCAAGACAGCAATGCCTAAGCGTACGTAATAAGGCAAATAGATTACTGGGATTTATATCAAGAAGTGTTAGCAACAGAAGTCCAGAGGTTATATTACAGCTTTATACATCATTAGTAAGGCCTCACCTAGATTACGCAGCTCAGTTCTGGTCTCCATATTACAGAATGGACATAAATTCGTTAGAAAACATTCAACGTAGAATGACTAAATTAATACATAGCATTAGAAATCTTCCTTACGAAGAAAGATTGAAGACCCTAAAATTACATTCACTTGTAAGACGTAGAATGAGGGAGACATGATCGAGGTATACAAGTGGAAAATGGGTATTAACAAAGGGGATATAAATAAGGTCTTGAGGATATCTCTCCAGAGAGAACCCGCAATAATGGATTCAAGTTAGATAAGTTTAGATTTAGAAAGGATATAGGAAAGTATTGGTTTGGAAATAGGGTAGTTGATGAGTGGAACAGTCTGCCTAGTAGGGTTATTGAAGCTAGGACCTTGGGTAGTTTCAAATTTAGGTTGGATAAATTCATGAGTGAGAGGGGTTGGATTTGAGTGGGACTCGCGCATGAGTGGGTAGAATTGTCAAAGCTTATTTCTTGGGTAGCATTGAAAATTGGGTTGAGCAAATATTCTGTTAGTGGGACGGATTGTGAAGGACCTGCCTAGTATGGGCCAACAGGCCTGCTGCAGTGTTCCTCCTTTCTTATGTTCTTATGTTCTTATATATATATATATATATATGCAAAAAGATCACAGTAAACAGGTGATATCAAAATATGCAAAACAACCATAGCCATACAGATGTTCTTATGAGTCTCTTATGTTCTTATTAGTGAGAGGGGTTGGATTTGAGTGGGACTCGCACTTGAGTTAATAGAATCATCAAAGCTTATTTCTTGGGTAGAATTGAAAATTAGGTTGGGCAATTATTCTGTTAGTGGGATGGATTGTGAAGGACCTGCCTAGTATGGGCCAACAGGCCTGCTGCAGTGTTCCTCCTTTCTTATGTTCTTATGTAACCACTATGAAAAAATAGAAGAATTCCAAGCGATTTCGTGACTACTCACATTATCAAGGAACTATAACAGGAAACATGACAAGAAGGGCTTATATAAGGGGCGAGACTACACCTCACAGTCACACTAACAAAGACTACACCTCACAGTAGCGTAACATCTCACGACTCTGTGAAGAGGAACATAAGAAAGGACCTGAAACTCTTCCCAAGAATTAAGCGCTTGGAATTCTTCTATTTTTTCATAGTGGTTGTTTTGCATATATATATATATGCAAAAAGATCACAGTAATCAGGTGATATCAAAATATGCAAGACAACCACTATGAAAAAATAGAGGAATTCCAAGCGCTTTCGTGACTACTCACATTATCAAGGAACTATAAAAGGAAACATGACAAGAGGACTTATATAAGGGGCGAGACTACACCTCACAGTCATATCACATTAACAAAGACTACACCTCACATAGCGTAACATCGCACGACTCTGTGAAGAGGAAAACAAGAAAGGACCTGAAACTCTTCCCAAGAATTAAGATTAGTCCAATTTATCATTAAATTCTTCCCAAATTTTATTAATTATAAAAGAATCCAATTTATATAAACCAAAAGAAATATTCATATTATTTTCAAAACTGCTTTTAATGAAACATGATTCTATTATATTCCTCTCAACCATGGACTTGCTTGATACAACCTTCTCAGCATTTTGAAAATCAATTGGATGGTTAAAATCTCTCACATGAATAAATAGAGCATTAGAATCTTGTCCAGTTCTAATGCTATATTTATGTTGTTTTAATCTTAGTTCAAGACTTTTACCAGTTTGACCATAATAAACTTTATCGCATATTTTACATGGAATCTTATAGACACATCCGTCAGCATTTTGGGGGGAATTTTTTATCAAAAGTCTTTTTACTGTATCAAGATTTTTAAATACAACTTTGATATTAAAATTCTTAAGAAAGGAAGGCATATCAACCAAGTTTTCATGGTAAGGGAGAACCAACATATTTTTGGTTGAATAAGGTTGGTTGTCCCTTTTGGGATTGTAAAAAGTATTCCATGCTATTTTAAAGGATTTATCAATTATGTTTCTAGGGTATTTTAAATC
Source organism: Cherax destructor (assembly GCA_009830355.1). Classification (NCBI taxonomy): domain Eukaryota; kingdom Metazoa; phylum Arthropoda; class Malacostraca; order Decapoda; family Parastacidae; genus Cherax; species Cherax destructor. Next base: position 6,043 of record WNWK01041455.1, on the reverse strand, counting down.
ATTAGCTATTTCATAAATTTTAGAGATTTCTTCATCTATGAACTCTGGACAACAAATACGTAAAGCTCTCAAAACATTGAAAAAAAACCGACACTAACTCTATCTTGATGTGAAGAGTAATAGTGTACATAGGAACAATTATTTGTAGGTTTTCTGTAAATTTTAAATTTAAAATCAATGTTACCCTTAATAATAAAAACATCTAGGAAGGGCAATGAGTTATTTACTTCGAATTCAACAGTAAAATTTATAGAATGAGCTAAGCTATTTAATTTAACAAGGAAATGGTTTATGTCTACATTCTTAGGCATAAGGCACAAAATATCATCAACATATCTATACCACTTAGCTCTATTGGGAAGGATAGTGTTAAGCAATCTTGTTTCGAAAATTCCATATATAAGTTACTAAGAACAGGTGAAAGAGGATTGCCCATTGCCATACCAAACTTCTGTGTTAAAACTCATCATTAAATACAAATTTTGCATCAACAATACAAAGTTTAATAAGTTTAATGATAGTAGGAACTGGCAATGGTAAATCATAATTAACCAGTTCTTCAGATAAGAAACTTAGTAAATCATCAACTGGAACTTTTGTAAACAAGGAGGTAACATCAAAACTAACCATATTGAAATCATTTAAATCAGTCAAGGTGCTTAATTTATCAACTAAATCTAAGTTGTTTTTAACATTAAAATTAGAAATTTTTCCAACAATTGGGCTCAAAATATCAACAAGCCATTTAGAAAGTTTATAAGAAACTGAACCTATAGAGCTAATAATTGGTCTAACAGGATTACCAGGTTTGTGTGTTTTTATTAATCCATACATATAAGGTAAAGATGGATTAGTGGAAGTAATTTTTTTAATTAATTCATCTTTGCCCTTCAATAGATGTTTTATTGTTTTATTGAAATTGCTGTTAACAGTTTCTAAGGGATTCTTTCTAAGTTTAGAATAGGTTTCAAAATCATCTAGGAGGTTATTCATTTTATCTTGGTAATCGGTTTCTTTCATAATTACAATTGCATTTATTTTATCTGCTTTAGTAAGACGCAAATTTTTATTATTCAAAAGTGAATCATAAGACTTAAAAAATCTTTGAGGGCAATTCGGAATATTTTGTTTTAACATTGAGCTATATACCATCCCCTTACTAATATTAATTTCATCAGCGGATAAATCAGAGGATTTTTCTAAATTACAAAAGGCTTTTGCAATTTCAACATTATTAAGTTTTTTTGAAGTTGCAAAAAATATTAGATAAATATTAGATAAATATTAGATAAAAATACAACTGCTGCTCTTGGTTTCGGTTTAAGTTTTGCAACTTCAAAAAAACTTAATAATGTTGAAATTGCAAAAGCCTTTTGTAATTTAGAAAAATCCTCTGATTTATCCGCTGATGAAATTAATATTAGTAAGGGGATGGTATATAGCTCAATGTTAAAACAAAATATTCCGAATTGCCCTCAAAGATTTTTTAAGTCTTATGATTCACTTTTGAATAATAAAAATTTGCGTCTTACTAAAGCAGATAAAATAAATGCAATTGTAATTATGAAAGAAACCGATTACCAAGATAAAATGAATAACCTCCTAGATGATTTTGAAACCTATTCTAAACTTAGAAAGAATCCCTTAGAAACTGTTAACAGCAATTTCAATAAAACAATAAAACATCTATTGAAGGGCAAAGATGAATTAATTAAAAAATTTACTTCCACTAATCCATCTTTACCTTATATGTATGGATTAATAAAAACACACAAACCTGGTAATCCTGTTAGACCAATTATTAGCTCTATAGGTTCAGTTTCTTATAAACTTTCTAAATGGCTTGTTGATATTTTGAGCCCAATTGTTGGAAAAATTTCTAATTTTAATGTTAAAAACAACTTAGATTTAGTTGATAAATTAAGCACCTTGACTGATTTAAATGATTTCAATATGGTTAGTTTTGATGTTACCTCCTTGTTTACAAAAGTTCCAGTTGATGATTTACTAAGTTTCTTATCTGAAGAACTGGTTAATTACATAAGAACATAAGAAAGGAGGAACACTGCAGCAGGCCTGTTGGCCCATACTAGGCAGGTCCTTCACAATCCATCCCACTAACAGAATAATTGCCCAACCTAATTTTCAATTCTACCCAAGAAATAAACTTTGAAGATTCTATTAACTCAAGTGCGAGTCCCACTCAAATCCAACCCCTCTCACTCATGAATTTATCCAACCTAAATTTGAAACTACCCAAGGTCCTAGCTTCAAATGACCCTACTAGGCAGACTGTTCCACTCATCAACTACCCTATTTCCAAACCAATATTTTCCTATATCCTTTCTAAATCTAAACTTATCCAATTTGAATCCATTATTGCGGGTTCTCTCTTGGAGAGATATCCTCAAGACCTTATTTATATCCCCCTTATTAATACCCATCTTCCACTTATATACCTCGATCATGTCTCCCCTCATTCTTCGTCTTACAAGTGAATGTAATTTAAGGGTCTTCAATCTTTCTTCATACGGAAGATTTCTAATGCTATGAATTAACTTTGTCATTCGTCGCTGAATGTTTTCTAACGAATTTATATCCATTCTGTAAAATGGAGACCAGAACTGAGCTGCATAATCTAGGTGAGGCCTTACTAATGATGTATAAAGCTGTAATATAACCGTTGGACTTCTGTTGCTTACACTTCTTGATATAAATCCCAGTAATCTATTTGCTTTATTTCTTACGCTTAGGCATTGCTGACTTGGTTTGAGGTTGCTGCTTACCATAACCCCCAGATCCTTTTCGCATTCTGTACGGCTGAGTTCAACATTACCATTGCCAGTTCCTACTATCATTAAACTTATTAAACTTTGTATTGTTGATGCAAAATTTGTATTTAATGATGAGTTTTACACACAGAAGTTTGGTATGGCAATGGGCAATCCTCTTTCCCTGTTCTTAGTAACTTATATATGGAATTTTTCGAAACAAGATTGCTTAACACTATCCTTCCCAATAGAGATAAGTGGTATAGATATGTTGATGATATTTTGTGCCTTATGCCTAAGAATGTAGACATAAACCATTTCCTTGTTAAATTAAATAGCTTAGCTCATTCTATAAATTTTACTGTTGAATTCGAAGTAAATAACTCATTGCCCTTCCTAGATGTTTTTATTATTAAGGGTAACATTGATTTTAAATTTAAAATTTACAGAAAACCTACAAATAATTGTTCCTATGTACACTATTACTCTTCACATCAAGATAGAGTTAAAGTGTCGGTTTTTTCTTCAATGTTTTTGAGAGCTTTACGTATTTGTAGTCCAGAGTTCATAGATGAAGAAATCTCTAAAATTTATGAAATAGCTAATGATTTAAAATACCCTAGAAACATAATTGATAAATCCTTTAAAATAGCTAGGAATACTTTTACAATCCCAAAAGGGACAACCAACCTTATTCAACCAAAAATATGTTGGTTCTCCTTACCATGAAAACTTGGTTGATATGCCTTCCTTTCTTAAGAATTTTAATATCAAAGTTGTATTTAAAAATCTTGATACAGTAAAAAGACTTTTGATAAAAAATTCCCCCCAAAATGCTGACGGATGTGTCTATAAGATTCCATGTAAAATATGCGATAAAGTTTATTATGGTCAAACTGGTAAAAGTCTTGAACTAAGATTAAAACAACATAAATATAGCATTAGAACTGGACAAGATTCTAATGCTCTATTTATTCATGTGAGAGATTTTAACCATCCAATTGATTTTCAAAATGCTGAGAAGGTTGTATCAAGCAAGTCCATGGTTGAGAGGAATATAATAGAATCATGTTTCATTAAAAGCAGTTTTGAAAATAATATGAATATTTCTTTTGGTTTATATAAATTGGATTCTTTTATAATTAATAAAATTTGGGAAGAATTTAATGATAAATTGGACTAATCTTAATTCTTGGGAAGAGTTTCAGGTCCTTTCTTGTTTTCCTCTTCACAGAGTCGTGCGATGTTACGCTATGTGAGGTGTAGTCTTTGTTAATGTGATATGACTGTGAGGTGTAGTCTCGCCCCTTATATAAGTCCTCTTGTCATGTTTCCTTTTATAGTTCCTTGATAATGTGAGTAGTCACGAAAGCGCTTGGAATTCCTCTATTTTTTCATAGTGGTTGTCTTGCATATATATATATGTCGTGCCGAATAGGCAGAACTTGCGATTTTGGCTTAAATACCAACGCTCACCTTGCTATATAAGAAAAAGCGAAAATTTGTGTATGCAATAATTTCGCGAAAATCATTCTGAACCTAACGAAAAAAAATATATTTCATTGTGTTTATTTATTATTAAATTATTGTTAACATATCTAAAATATATTTAGTTGGGTTAGGCTAAATTAAATTGCGCTTGTTGTAATAAGGTTAGGTAGGTTTTCAAAGTTTCTCTTGGTACAAAATTATAAATTCTTACATTAACATAAATGAAAAAAATATATGTTTAAGCGTATAAGAGAAAATTTTAGAAAGGACTTAATTTTAAATGAGTTCTTGCTAATTGACCAGTTTTACCTAATCGGCACGACATATATATATATATATATATATGTCGTGCCGATTAGGTAAAACTTGCGATTTTGGCTTAAATAGCAACCCTCACCTTGCCATATAACACAAGTGAAAATTTGTGTATGCAATAATTTCGCCAAAATCATTCTGAACATAACGAAAAAAAATATATTTCATTGTGTTTGTTTATTATTAAATTAATGTTAACGTATCTAAAATATATTTAGCTGGGTTAGGCTAAATTAAATTGCGCTTGTTGTAATAAGGTTAGGTAGGTTTTCAAAGTTTCTCTTGGTACAAAATTATAAATTCTTACATTAACATAAATGAAAAAAATATATCTTTAAACGTATTAGAGAAAATTTTAGAAAGGACTTGATTTTAAATGAGTTCTTGCTAATTGACCAGTTTTACCTAATCGGCACGACATATATATATATATATATATTTTGAGTGGTGGACCTGACTTAACTCAGTGAAGACGTATCTTGTGTGCTCTCTGTCAATCTGAAGAAGATGTCCTCTCTTGAGCTACTCTACCAGCAGCTGAAGGAAGAACTGAGGGTAGCTAAGCTTGAGATACAGCGACTGACTGAGGAAAACAAGAGGATTCGTAGTAATCCTCCTGTTGAGAATCCTCAAGCCAAGAAAGGAACCTGGACAGTGGCTGGAATGCATGGGACAAAGTTAAAGATCAAGAGGACGGATGGAGAGGTAGAATCAACGAAGAACAAGGAATCTGTTGTGGAAACATCGAACCGATTCTCCATGTTACCTGATGAATGTGAGTCGACTACTGGGAACATCACGAACGACACCAAGGAAGGTAAGAACATTGTTCTTGTTGGGGATAGTCAAATTAGGTACATGGATAGGGCCTTCTGCTTGAAAGATAGAAGTAGGAGACAGAGGGTTTGCTTTCCTGGGGCTGGGATGGAGGATATTGTTAGCCGTCTGGACGACATCATGAGAGGTAATGGGAGAAATCCTATTATCTGTCTCAGTGCTGGAGGCAACGATGTTGGCAGACGTAGGAGTGAGGACCTGACTAGCAGGTATAGGTCAGCAATAGACATAATTAGGAAGAAGGGTGGGAACCCTGTCATATGTGGTATTTTGCCAAGGAGAGGAGTTGGAGATGAATGGCTGTCCAGGGCAATTAGTGTCAATTGCTGGCTGGACAAACACTGTAAGGATAATGCAGTACCATTCATTTGCAACTGGGACCACTTCTCTGGCCGAAATGACATGTATGCCAGGGATGGGGTTCACTTATCCAGGGCAGGTGTGGATTTTCTTGCTAGCTCAGTTGAGGGTGTTGTTAGGACTTTAAACTAGGATTAGTTAGAGGTATGGGTTTAGAAATGGAAAATACTGAATGTCGAAATATAGATCTAGGCTTTGATATAAAAATCTTAACAATAACAAGGACAGTAATAGGTATAGTGGAAAAAAAGAATGGAGCAGGGAGGGTG